>BMAV01014051.1:0-39864 GCA_019973955.1 Trichonephila inaurata madagascariensis
ACAAAAAATTTTTATTACTATAAATAGAAGTTAAAAATATACAATAGGGTTAATTTTAAATCAACAGATGAGCTTACCGGCTTACTTATGAGAGACCAATCAAAAAATAAGGTGGGATCAAAAGAAAATGGATCTCAATTGAATTATTGTAATGCAATTATATTTAAATACTTTTAAATGAAATTACTCAAAGTACTTTTCAGAGAAGTTGGTCATTATCTTCTAAAATTAAGTTATCGTAACATATAAAAAATAAATGATAAATTTTTAAATTACATTATGTGTATTATTATTCAGTAAAAGAAAATATATTTTTAATATATTTTTGGAAGAAAGAATATAATTATTCTCTACTTTGTTATAAAATACAATTTTATCTATTCTAAGTTGAAAACCTATACATTAATATAGCTTTTAAAAATGCAAAAGTGCATCCTTGTAGCAAAAATATACTTATAAATTGTATCACAAATAAAATATAACCCATTATTAACAGGTTTCTTCTACTCGCATTGTCACTACTTCTGGGTTAAACTTTAAAATATTCATTTTTACCGGTGTTATTTTTGTGTAAGACCCGTATTGAAAAAGAAAATAATATATTCATTAAAAATTCTAAAAAGTTTACCTAAAATGTTAGTTAAAACTGAGGAAAAATAATTTGCCCTTGTGTTGTCTCGCCCTTTGTGTATAATTTACTAAACGTTTTTTTCAATATACGTTTTTTAACAATATACGTTTAACTAATATACTTTTACATTACTCCTTACATTAATGTGTTTGCATTATTGTTTACATTACTGCTTCAACATTTATACTATTATTAACTTTACGTTATTGATGTATTTTCAATAAATAACATTTACGAATTGTAAAATATTGTTAAATAAGATATAAAAACCACTATATGATGTTCGAATCAATGCTTAGTTGTACTGAGTAGGTTTCAATTGTAAAATAAATAATCATTTAACTAAATAATACATCTTCAAGAAGTATATGTATAAAATATTATGTTTTTACCTATGCATTTTTTCTAGAGCCATCTCAGATTTTTAATGAAAAACTCTTAATATAGCATTATTTGTTTTGTAATTATTATATAAATTATTAAATATCACATTTATGTATGCTTTTTTTTTAATTCGAAGGTATGAAATTGGAAACAAATTAGATCCACGTAGTAATCAATTACATTACCTTCAAACGCTTCTACTCAAAATGAAGAAATATTCTTGGGAAAAGTATCTTTTTCAATTTGATTTTCAATACCATCTTATTATTTTTATTTTTCATGAAAAAACCTTCATATATGATGTCAACAAGAAGATAAAGCTAAAATATATGTTCTCTTGCGCTTTTTAATGAAAATTAATTTGCCATTTTCGTAAAATATATTTTTATTTATTTAATTTTTAGACTTACAGAATGAGCTTTGCATTATTAACTGTTTCAAGACTTAAATGTGTTGCAATGGATGGAAGGATATGTACTACCAATAAAATGACAATATATATATATATAATCAATATTTATTACTGATACACTTATATGACTTATACCACCAGGGATAGAGGTTATTGACGCTGATTGTTGTGGCGTAGGGTCTGGGTTTGAACCCGGAGAAGGCATGGGTGTTTGTAAATGTATAGTGCCTTTGCTGCATGAGGGTACTCTAAATAGACGTCTAGCCGCAAGTCCTCTTGTTATGTTGGTGGCAGAGGAGTAAAGGTGGGGTCTACTGACTTTACTCAGGGTGTTATCCAAAATTGGGGTGGAACCGAGGAAAATCTTACTCTCACCTGCATGGTGCTCAAAACTGCGACAGACGTACAAATCTAGACTATTGCCTCAATGAATTTTGTGGGCCTTGATCTGATGTTATTGTCAATCAGGTGACATTTGTAAAAACAATATATGTATCTATAATTTCCCTTAAAGACTTTCTTAATCCATGTCATTAAAATTGTCATAATTTAAAATGATCCTTACCATTTTTATATGTCAACTTAGTAAGAAACATTGTAAATAAAAAAAAAAGATTCATGCTAAATAAGAAAAAGAGTAAATAAATAGTGATTCTTGTTAGATAAATCGAAGGATATTAGATAATTAATAGATCGATGCTAAAGACATCATGAAACGTTATGAATAAAAGTAAAAGATTCCCGTTAAATTCATTTAGAAAAGTTATTATTTAAACCAGAATCATTAAATAAATCATGGAATATTCATGTAAACATCCATCATGTAATTAACATCTGTAATTTTTAGAATAATCAGGAAAAATTTGCGAATAAGTAAAAGAGTATTGGTTTAAAATATGTATGAAGCATTTTTTCCCATTTCTTGTTAAATAAACTATATTAAAAATCGTATTTCCACATCTTACAGTCGTCATTTACAAAAGAATTTTCTACTTAAGAAGCTTAAGTAAAGGGGAAAAAATGCACAACAGCATTTCTCAATATTCGCATTTGGAAAAAGCGCAGCTTACATTTCAAAAGATGACTTCTTTCTAGATAGATAACAAAGCTCATTCTTTCATGTTCTTTTACTGAGAGAACAAAGGGAAGTAATTTGACTTTATAATTTTTATCCCCACACCAGCTTTGGAGAAGCGGAGACTCAGATGTACTTAATGCAAAGCTTGAGAATCAGAATAGTATAAGCATCGCGCTAGTTGTTTGAACGCTCTGAAATAGAAGAGGCGTTTCTTTGAGGGGGAGTTATTAAGCTGTCAAGTAAAAATAGAATACATTTCCTTATTTCTTAAAAACAGAAAACAGTAAAAATATATTCAGGGAAAGATTCGATTTTTAGAATAAAGGATTTCTTGAATAAAGGAGTTGGAATTCATTTCTCTTAGAAATTAAATATAACCAGTGAAGTTTTTTCTCTTTAATGTCTGAAATACACAGAAAAAGTAGCAAGGGAACAATTCTGATGAATGATATTTCTAATTTGATAGGAAAATATATAAATTAAGATTTAAGAAAAAAACTATGTTTTTTTATAAAAAAAGACTACAGAGGAAAAATATTTTTTTTAAATATATTCCATCACAGCTTTTAACTAGCAAAACTTAAGGATTCAATTAAATGTGATTTTGAATATAGCTTAAAAATTATAAATTCATAAATATTAATGATAAACTCAAATTAAAAAAAACATTAATAATGCTGGATTACATAAAAATAAAATTTTTAACCCAGTTTACTTTTAAAGAGAAAAACAATTTACGTAATTGCTTAACATTTCATTTAAAAAAGAAAAAAATCATTGTACTTGAAGTAGTCGCTTTGAGTAATCAAGTTTCTATTTTGATTTCAAAAATTCCTCTATCCAAATTAACTTATTTTGGGCTTGTAAAAATGCAATTGGATATAAGTGTAAAAATCAAACTTTCAGAAAAACAGCGATGTGAAATAAATTTATATGTCAGGATGTTGGGAATCAATAAATTAATTTTAGGTATAAAGGACAAAAAAAAAAATATTTTTAAATACAATGAGAAGGTAGGGGAAAAAGTCAGTTTAACTCATAACGTTTAATTTTTGTTTTGAAAGAATTTTATTATCATGTCTCCTTAATTTTTGGCGCAATTTAGTCATGTAATTATATGAAAATGTTTTCCTGCATGAATATAGCAAAATAATTAATATGTGTTTATGTATATTTACTAAATAAGAAAAAAATAGTATGTTGTATTTTATTGCACAAATTCACAAAATTGACGTATGAACTCTGAATCTTACTTGATTCTCTTAAAACTTACCAAATACATACAAATTTGAAACACAAAAATTAAAAAAATCTTCCTTGAGCTGCCTTAAAGATTTATTTGGCCATTGTATAACTAATACTATTTATGAAGCGAATACATATCTCATATTTGCAGTTTTAATTTAGCATCAAAGGAATTGAATATATTTTTACGGACTCATATGTATATATGCATAATACATTAACAGTACACATAATAACCTCTATATTCAGTATATCAATATGTTTTTTTTCATGGGGAGGTTTAATTAAATTAGGGGATTCGCATTCGTGCTGACTATCGAGGATTCTCACTACCTGAAAATGATAAATAATAACGATATAAGATATTTTCTCTATTGTATCATATTTGATTTAAGTGGGATTATCTGTAAAGTTTTCGGTGAAGACATACTGCTCAAAGCTTAAGAAATGACCATCTAAAAATATTGAGATTCCAAGGGCCTTAACAAAGCCAGTGTACATATTTAAATTGTACATGCTGAACCAAAGAAGGATTCAGATTCAAAAATACACTGCTATTTTGCTCAAGTGGTAATAAAACTTATTTTAATTTATCTAACATTTTTTCTTGCAAATTATTATGAACTCTTAGTAAGTAATACTGTAAGTAGCATGTTAGAAGTTGATTGATTTCAAGAATAAACTGCGTTTCGAACGAGACTTCCATCAGTACTGTATTTCTCATATATGACATAACGGTGTATTTTTTAAAAGTTCCAACAACATAACATACTATTAAACTGCTGAGCATTGGAGTGTTTATGTATTAAAAAGTAAGAAAGAAAAAGAAAATTGCGTATACAGCAGCTCTTGAAAATAAGAGAATTTAGCTAAATAATTTGCTTTTGCAACAATTTCAAGGACATCCTAGTATTCAAAAAGGCGTTAAAATATTGAGGAAAGTATTGGTATGCTTTAATTACTCTATTCTTATAATGAGATTATTCCTTTTGGTTAAAGTAATAACAAACAGACACCATCCCGTGAAAGAATAATTTCATTTTACAGTATCTCGGATTATGTATAAAGTACATGCATAAACTTCATGCTGCGTATGAGATATCGTAAGATACTGGGAAAAAATAAAACTATTATGAAAAAAATGTATCATGAAATGCAATATGTATTAACATAGTACAGTCAGACAATTGCATTCTCTCATATTGATATATTTTCCCAAATTTAAATTTATGATTTTAATTTACAACTAATAGCAAACTTCACTCTTAAAACCAATACCTGTCTGGGCTGTATTTATAATATTTCGAAAGCATTAACATGAAAAAATTGACAGTTTCTTGGGGAGATAAGGTTGTGAGTGTCAATGTACAAATTCCAGGTTTAAATTCTCTTTAACAACAAATAATTTTATGTACTTAACTACTAAGACAGTTTAAACTTCTTTGGGAATTTTTGTAGTAATCATAAAAATCCAAGAAAAATTTCGTAGCATTTGCAAAGGTCTTATAATAACATTCATTAGATATCTTACAAGGGTAGGGCACTACCGAGGAAATTTATTTGGGGAAGAGACTTGGTGTAGAAGCAGTACTCCTTTAGGAGGGTCCCCCCTCAATATAATTAAGTCAAATAGCCTTCGAAATTCATGCTTAGTTTTTATACAATTAAGTCTTAATTACCTCCAGGAACACAGTGGTATAGTTGGTAGAACGTCTGCTTTCTACGTCGTACGTCGGCGGATAGGGTTTAAATGACGTGATAAACTCTTTTTATCAAGTAAATTTTTTTTAAAAACATTAAACAAATTAACATTTCAAAACTTTCGGTTGGAGATGGAAACATGAATGCCAAGGAAGTAGTTTAATATGCTGTATAAAGAAGTTTTGAACATTATGTGTAACATGTGGCTGCGCATTATCCTCTTGGAGTATGGCTGATGACAAACACTGAATGTATGGGAAGACCACGGACACCAACACTCAGAGATGTAGCACTGGCTGTTCAGTGTACTTACTGACAGTGAGTATTAGCGGGGTGTGGCATTGAAATCTAATACCACCCCAAACCGTGATACAAGGTGCAGGACCAGTGAGGGGATTCAAAACGCAACAGTTCAGCAGCCTCTCTTCACAGTGTCCAAACTGGAATCCGACCATTGTGAAGCTGAAGACAGAACGGTTTTCGTCAGTAAACACAATTTCGGTCCACTCTCACTGTTCATCGCAGAATTGATGGTGCCTGTGGTTTCCAGCCAAGTGTAAACGAAGCAATGTATGTCTTGCGGACATTCCACTTTGCTGCAAACGGCTTCGAATGGTACGAGTGGCCACCGAATTATGTGTAACAGACTGGTTCTGTTGTGCTATTGTTCGTGATGTGGCTTCGCAATAAATTAGCCATTCATAAAATTCCACCTGCAATCGGTCCTATCGGTCCGTCGTTTTCTCCAGCGCTCAGCGAAGACAGATCCGCATCACAATTGCCTGGTTTCGTCCAACACGTAGACCGATTTTCAGGACAATCCGCAATCCCTATAGGCTACTCTTATTCCGTGTTCGAATTCAAAACTTGGTGAAAAGACGCTCAAATAAATAGCTTACTCCAAATTACCCAAACAAAATAAATAAACAGTTACCGTATTTCAAGTTGATAATCTGTTCTCTTCTATATATGGCTTGTGGGTGGCGCTACAGTCAACCGTGATGCGTGACTAAGCTGTAATGCTAATGGTTTGCATAATTCATGGCTACCAGCACATGATTTAAATTTCGCATAGTTTGCATGTTTCCTTCAGAGCATTCTGCAATGTATTTTATATTTGCTGTGAGAATTTTATCATAAAAAGATTCTTATATATGTAGTAATTCGACTAACCTGTTTGGATCAAATGCATTGTTAAATACAGACATGGAATTTATAATTGCTTTACTGTTTTTGCAAAATGTTTTCAAATTGAATTATAAATCAGAAGTTCAGTTTACTAAATATGGACATGACTTAATGTTTCTGTAACATTACCCTTTCAAAATTTAAGGAAATATAATATACTAGTTAAGATGCGTCTATAGTTAGAAATAATATTTCAATTACCAGTCCTTGAAAAATTATTATAGTGTAAGTTCAATAGTGATACCAGTAAAAAAATCAAAAAAATGGAGTTCATTGTTTGAATTTAAACATATGCAAATAATATAACAAAAAAAAATGTCAATTCCTACTTAGGTCAACAAAGAAAAATTTTATTTTATTTATTTTTTATTAAATGATTACAATTAAAATATACAGGTATATACATCTGACCGAGTCATAATATTAAGTGGCAAAATAAAATGCGATTTTCCTTTCAAATTTCCATTTTCCTTTCTATTATTTTTGTTTGTTACTATTTATTCATTAATTTTAAATTTATTTATTCTAAAAAAATAGTACAGTAAAAATAAATCACATTCTCAGAAATTAGGCCATCCCAGGTGGGATTCGAAAAGAAAGGAAAATACAAGAAAATAAAACTACTGTTAAAAATATAACTTTGTTCGTTAAACGATAAAGGCGTTTTAAAATATTTCGGGAAGATATATAAAATATATAAAGTTATATACATACAAATATCTATGCAAAAATAAGCAGAAATATACTACTAAAATATTCAAGTTGCACTAAATTTAAGAAAACTTTTCGGAAACATTATATCCAGCATGCATACTTTAATATGCAAAGCACATGCATAGTTTAGTATGCACTACATTTCTCTTCAAAAATAAAATACATGATTTATTAAATAATGTTTTAAAGTTACTTTATGTTGAGAAGTACAAAAATTCGTTGCATGCTGATACGTAATACATTGCATTAATTATTAATAAGAATTTTCTATTTTTAATATGTTTTGTTTTGCATAATTTTTCTGTTGTTTTATTAACTTAAAAAATGTTATATTCTACGTTCACAAAATTCATATTAATTAACGGAGAAACTTTAGTTATAAATCTGAACTTTATTTGTGCAATAAGTTTTGTTCTGCTCTTGAATATGTTTTTTTGTTCATGCATACATATACAAGTAGTTGATTATTATTTTTTATTTAAAACATTTATAAATCCCATACACCAAAAGTATCACAAAGGCCTTAGAAAATTAAGTATGAAACACACATTAAAACAGAAAGAAAAGAAAAAATTGTCATGAATGATTAGAAATACAATAAATTTACATAAATATTTTGAAGATTGAGGTATTAATTAGAGCTTTGTCTGAAAGCCTTTCTAAATTGTCACTTCGCATGTTGAAAATTTAATATTTTTATAAAAATATTTGTTTTTAAAAAAAAATGTCACGTAATGTAAACGGGTTACTTTTCTTTCTTAAGAAAAAGGTACAGTATTACATATTTTACTAAGTATTGAAAATCAATGATTACAATCCATTAAGCATAACCCTTTGACACCCAGTGGGTACAATCGTACGAATTTGTGTGGGTTAGACATTTGTATTCCTTTAGGACACGAATTATTTTATCTTTAAATATTACATTTTTCCGGTTATTGACATTGAACTTTCTAATGATACTAGAAAAAAATATACTAATAAAAAATGCTTGCTATCCCCTGGATTACTTATACCATAATATACTTAGGAATTGACATCTTCACGAACTATACGCGCAAGCATAAAATGCATTTACATGTATTTAAGGGAATTCGCGTTGTGTTTCATTTGTACTCAACGAAAAAGCTCCTACTATTTTTCTTTTTCTTTTTGGTTAAACATCTTCAAATGCCTTATCAATTACAATTTTCAAGAAAAGGATTTGAAGGTATTTTAAACATTTTAATACTAATTGAATACATATTCCCTGAATAGAATTATTCAAACAATTCAGCAGGGAATATTTTAGATCTTGAAATCTTCGATACCCAAATGGGTACCTCTCTAAAATCATTTTTATTTAATTAACGTTTGTTCAATTTTGAGACTTAGGAACCGGATTTGAAACAACTAAATATTCAAAGTTATTTAACGGAGTATGGCATTCCGATTTCCTTACAGATTATCACACTTTCTATTTTTTAAAAATAACATCACATCCATATTTAGAGATGAAAAAACCCGTCATTTAAAATTATTAAAAATGATAATTTTTTAGAGGTTCCTTTTAAAAAAAATATAAATATTAAATAATTCTTAAGTGTAGGGGAATCGTTATACTTATGTTTTATACTTATTATATTGATATGATGATTTAAACCTCAAATACTCAAATGGGTACCCTAAATCTTTCGTTTAAAAGTTGAATGCTGTGTAGGGTAGTAAATTTGAAGTAAAACTATTTCATTGGGATATCTGTTTTATATCGGTATCAACTATCCAGTACTGAATGCACCTTTTTATAATTAAAATTCTAATATGTATCGCTAGATCAGACTCACGTCCTCATTTGTGGTAAAATAGTTGGAAAATCTTTAACTCAATCAAAGGTATTTCAAATTACGAAATGACCGTAAAGCGGTTTGTCATGAAATTCTTTCAAAATGGATTCTCCTAAAAAGAGAGTAACACCTAAATTTCCACCCTGATGATGTTGCTGTGTGTTGTTTCAAATCGTTTTGGAGCAGGAGAGTCTACACCATGTCTATTTGACCTTTCTACATAATAATGTCACACACCAGGTCTTGAACTTCAAACAACTGTCATGGGGAAATGCTTCAGCAGTCTAGAAAATGAGCAGGAGGAGAAGAAAAGAACAGGGACATGTAAAGAAAGACTATCTCCTGCACAAAGGTCATACCACGCAGGTGACCGCTTCTAAAGCACGGCAAGTCCGTCTGAAGAGCCCTGGAACTCTTTCACTGAAGAGATAGGCCAGGAAACGTAGCTGCGTTCCAGAGGTGAGTAGGAAGGTTTCACCAAGTCAAATTCATTTTAGCTTTGTGGAGGGAATGGATTTCCGAATGGCTCAAGAAAGAGGAACTGGGGTTAGGGAGATCACAACCCCTACCAGCCTGATCATCAGCTGCCTCGTTCCCCGACACACACACATGCGACAGTATCTATTGGTGACATACTTGTTTCCTCTAACCAAGCCTGGCCAATTTGTATATAATATCTAGACATCGATGGTAATTCTATAGTGTAAAATGTACTCCGCCATTAATTTTGAAGTCCTAGATCCAAGCTTCACATACAGCAATGACCAGTGGATTATAGTTTCTTCTAAATATCTATAAATATATCCCAATTGGGCATTTGTATGATATTGTTTGGAAGCGAAAACAAGTACTAGATTATAGAACACATGATGCGCAATATCCTAACCCATTCACGTGTTTTGTGAAAATATAGTGTCACAATATTCTAAAAAATTGAATTTATATTCTCAGTTTAGGTCAGTGTTTCTCAAACTTTCAAAAAACAATATATTTCATGTTTGAGACCCAATTTTCCATCATAACTTTTATTCCCCCACTCCGTGCAATAATAATACTTTGGCACTGCACTAAAGCTACAATACAACCTTAATTATAAGCAGAACAAATTATCAAGATAATTATTTTTGAAATAATTTTGTATTTGTTAATCCCTGGGAGAGTGAATAGTATTTATTAAACTTGTTCTTAACCCTCTCACAGCGTTGTTATTTTTGATGTGTAACTTCTTTCCTCTGAATTGCCGAATTTTGTTGGAGTGATTTCATCAAAAGGGACGGAAAGTGGGTTACAGGAAGTGACGTAAGCATGCACTATTTGATTTGACCAAAGAGCACATGTGATAGTGTCTCCTTACCGAGCATCAATGTCCAACTCGCGTGATGGTTTCTCTTTACTACCCTGGCATCGGGTCCAAGTCTAGTCGTTTTTTTTATGTGGTTAAATATAGCATTTCAAAAGTTTCGAATTCTTATTCAGGTTAAACTTACGATCCTTGCGCACAATCGTCAAAGTCTCAGGACTCGTTGCGTAAAAAATCTGAGGTTAATTTTTTATACTTTGAGTTTAATTCCTGTCATTGCCAATATAATATTTTTAATTGTGATTAAAAAAGTTTTCTTGACTAAAAAACTAATTAATTACATGGGAAATTTTGATTTTCTCTATTTCTAATTTTTAAACATTTACCAAACTAATTAAATTTTCATGATTTTGTGCTTTGATGAGATGGGTAAATCCAAAGCAAAATATATAAGAAATTATAAGCAAAAAAAAAAAAAAAACGTAAAGAAAAATTAAAAGCTAGAGGAGAAGAGCCGAAAAAAATTGCACATAATTAAATATTTTTGATAAAAAATTGCATTACTTCTAAATAAAATTTTCATTAAAGATATAATTATTCGACAGAAAATTATTTCGAATCATATTCGATTCAAAACTCAATTCAATCTCACTCAATTCAATCACACTCGATTTAATCACACTCAAAATCATAGGAAGCGAGTGATAGTTTGTTTTTAAAAGAGTAGAAACACACACACACACATTTTCTGTATATGATTTGATTCGGAGAAATATATGTGACCACCAAAATCCCTGTTTGCCCATTTTCAAGTCTATTGTATTCACTCTTCCCCAAATTGAACAAGAGTAAATATTTTTGATAAAAAATTGCATTATTCCTTGTGTTAAATAAATAAAATTTTCATTCAAGATATAATTATTCGATAGAAAATTATTTCCAATCATACTCGATTCATTTTTTCAGAATTTAAATTACTATTGCGTATTTACCACAATAACATGTCAGATGTTACACATCATATGCGACTACTGTAAGGTTAGCTTCTTTTTTTTCCCATGTAGGTTCCAAAATTGCGTATTTTTTTATTACGTATTTCTAATCTACATATTAAATCTACAGTTAAGAATAAAAATACACTTTTTTTCAGTAAAATAGTTTTAATTTAAAATATAGGATTAGATCATTAAAATATAAGCATAAAAAGATAATTGAAAACATAAACAGGCACAGCACGGGTTACACAGCTAAATAGTCGGAAAAAAACCCGCTGAAATCGCGGGTTGCGTAAATTTTGCTACATCCATGTTGCCCGTGGAACGCGGAGAGAGGGTTAACTTAGCATTGATAAATTTAATTGTCAAATACATTGTGTAATACTGATACATTTATAAATATATTTTATTAGTGTAAATGCGTATTTTATTTTTTTATTATGTCAAAATGAATTTATTTTCCCTACCTTTGAGTAAATTAATATTTTTTAAAATGATCTTTTATTTTCAACATTTCGATTTGCTCCTCCCCCCTTAGAGTTAACACGCCTCCGAATGTCCTAACGTACACCCCCGCATCGCGGGAGGAGGGCATCAGGATTCTAGGGGACGCGAAGCCTGACTGACACCAATTATGTATGTCTTGTAAGATCCAGCTTGGCGCCTAAAACCTAACTTTACCGCGGGCCCTAATATTCTTCGTTAAGCCACTGACGCTTCCCCGTTTGATATACCCCACAGTTTGAGAAACTCTAATTCAGCCTATTGTAATCTTCTGTTATAATTTTTTTTTCTAAATAATTCATACAATTTGTACGAACTCATGCAACAATCATATCAAAACATACGCAAAAAAAGTTAACTGTTGCGTGTGTGTTTTCCAGATTATTGTGTGAATCATATGTTAAAATTTAAATTTAAATATGCAGCAAATATTTCTGCAGACTATTTTCAGAATTCATCTCTTACATAAAAGTACTAGCTGATGTACCCGTTCTTCACGCGGGTGAGTTGAAAAATAAAGCAATATAAATTTAAGGATAAATAATATATGTTTATGTTTCATATGTTAATTTAAAGTAAATTGCGGATTATCCAAAAGGAGGGGAGGGTTCTTCCAATATCTTTACTCAAAAAAAAATCATATTTGTGGGTCTAATATTTGAAAAAAAACGATTTTTTTTTTACCTATAACGCCCCGTAACCTACTTGAGGGTTACTTTTGAAAACCCCTTCTTTGCTAATCTTTGCTCAGCAAAAGTAATATATTTTCCTTATTTCAAAGCTGTAGGTTTAGTACTTCATTAAAGAGAATTTTTTTTTGTAATGAAACGCTCTCGTAAGACACCCTTCGGGGTAGAATTTTGCAAAACCTTTCTTAAGGGATCTCTACTCCTTGAAAGGAACATGCATACGAAATTTTAAATCCGTAGGTTTAACAGTTCAAGAAAGAAAACATTTATCTATGTATGCCCATTAAGCCCTTCGCAATTCCTTTTTGGGGAGCTACTTTTGTAAAATCTCTTTATAGTGGATCTTTACTCCATGACAGGAACATGTATGGCAAATTTTTAGTATGTAAATCTAAAATTGGTCGAAAACGGGAATATTTACCTATAACGCCACTCCTCGCAACCCAATTGGGGGTCAATTTCCGTAAAAACTCCATTTGTAGTGATTATTTACTCCAGGAAAGGAACATACCAGCCAATTTCAAATCTGTTGTTCTATGAAACTTGAAATTTATTTTCAACCCCTTACAGCACCCCCTTGGGCGATTTACCAAGCCATTTCTTGGGAAAACCCCAGAAAGAAACATGACTGCTGGTCCAAAGTCTGTTGGCAAATATTTTGGGGATATGGGAAAACGATATGGGGACAAAAATGAATGGGCGAGTAAGTGAATAAGCCATTTTTTTTCTTCATATAAATGTATTAATAAATATGTATAAGTGTGATTAGTTAATAAATATGTATGGGTGTTCTTGTATCTCAATTGCGGGTTCACCTGGGCCCAAGTCGGTGAATTTGAGATGCAAATAACACACTCCATGTTCTGTGTTATCGGTATGTTAAAATCCCTTAGTGCTTCTTGGTTTTGGGGGCTATAGGGAAAATTAAAATTCTAGTTTCCACTGAGCTCTTCCCCCCTCTGAGGAGGGGAAAACCCCGTCATAATCACTTGCGTTTTTATCCAAAGGGGCCCACTAAAAAGAGATTCAGCTCCCAGGGAAAGTCAAGGTTTGAAAATTTTAAAAAAACCAATCCTACTCCTTTAGAAATAAAAAATAAAAAAAAAAAGATATTTTTTAAAACAAGGAAAAAAAAATTAGCATATAAAAAAATTTAAAATTTACTGATAAGAAGCAAAAAGCAATGCCTGCTCAAAAAGGATTTTATATAAAAATGCTCCAAACTCTAAATGCTTTTGTAAAATGTTCTATAAAATTAATTATGGATAAAAGCTTGATTTCCGTAAAAATGTGCTAAATAAAAATGACATGAGGAACATCTTTACAGATTGGGAAAGCAGTCAACATTAAGTACAAAATTCAATGTGCGCATTTAACAAAGTAAAGAACCATCATTACAAAAATGTGTGTAGCATATTTGTTCAGCCTCCAACAAATCATGCAAAATACATCCATTGAATATAATCGCATTGAACAAATATCGACTTTATCTTTAAATTAAATCATTTTTTATATATTTTTTTTTTCAAAATTCTTGTTTGCCCAGATACTAATGACAAAGCTGATAGGATAAGTTCTACATTTAATTAAACCAATGAGAATGTGACTGGTGGATGTTCGTCGTAACGTTTTTCCATCGGTTGATTCATGAAGTTATATACTTCCTGAATCTACCGATTATTTTGAAGGACAATTTTATGTGTTTTAATGATGACGTAAGACCACAATATTTGCGAACCAATTTTCAACCGTTAATTTCCTCAGCCACCCATATATTAAGAATGAATAGAATGCAATAATGCTATTCTTTGACTAAAAAGCTACAATATAACCTTAATTGTAAACCGTACAAATCATCAAGATAAATATTAATTTTTTATAGGTTACTTTTAAGTATACATTTTAAGTAAATTACTTTAAGCATTATGTTCCTCGCTTGACCATGCTACAAAATGACGAGATCCATCGCCAGAAACCCTCGAGTAGCTGAATAGTGCTGTGTTCATATTCACTTAATCACGTAAATACACACACATTACGCTACTTTTCCTATATTTATAAGTGTGTTATATCAGTGTAAATGTGCGTATTTATTTTCTTATAATAAATTAATGTACTTTGCTTAGCTTCCTTTCAGTAAATTACTATCTTTTTTCAAAAAAAAAAAAAAAAAAAAAAACTTTTATTTTCGACTTTTCGATAACCTCGTGCCTCCCACTTAGCGTTATCACGCCCCCCTAGGGGGAGGATGCTTCACAGTTTCAGAATCGCTGATTTAGATTATGTTTTCAAAGATGGAGAAACCACCGAATCATATGAAGATAATATACTGTCGATGTTGAAAGTCCAGTAACCACTTTTATCAGAAATGTCACGAATTACGTTCTTAATTTCCGTAATGCCAGTACAACAGTAAACATTCTCATTACATAATAATTCAATTGCTTTCTGCTGACATAAGAATTGCAGATTGAAGGATTATTCGAGCAATATTTTTTGAAACACAGCACCTGTACACAATTGAAAAGTAATAGGAAATATGGCTACTTTAATACTAGTAGCGAAATTAATTAATCATTGCTACTACTAAGCACCACTTGTGCTAGTAATTTTCCACCCCCATTCGTTTTTAAGAATAGTTCTGAATTTAAATACGTCTGATTCGAATATATTAATTTCTATTGAATAGCATACTTTTGAAGAACAGGGGCGTCTTAAAACTTCTTGATGGCCTGAGTTTTTCCTAAAAAGTACGCCTTACTAATAATTCTTAACAGCAGTCAGTATATAGCATGCGTTGTCTAATATTTGTGCGAATAGAAACCCGAAACAAATAAATGTTCATAACGTGCAACCATATAAACCGGCTAGACCGTAATGATTCTTATCAGCAGTCAGTATATAGCATGTATTGTCTAATATTTGTACAAATAGAAATCCGAAACAAATAAATGTTCATAACGTGCAACCAATCGGCACGACCGACTGTAGCTTTTCAACTAAATGCAAAATGATGATGTGTAGCGGTAGGCCTAGGCCAAAATTTCATCATATAATATTGCAATCTTTTCATCATTTGTGGTTGGTATATAGTCCAAAATTCCCAGTTTTTTAGACAAAATGTCGAGGAGTAGCATTTGACAGTTAAAAAATTTTTCAGAACAAAGATTTTTTTAGGTTAATTTCCCCCAAAAGAGTTTTAAAGGGGCCTGGACACAGCTGGGCCCTTTCCTTAAAGACGTTTCTGGTGAAGAACCAAAAATAAAATTTTTCCAAATTTAGTTAAAAGTTCAAAAACACAAAAAGTTATATTATTTTTAACATTTTTAAATTTCCCACATTTTTTTTTTTCTCATTCGGGTTGATTGAAAAGGTTTTTTAAATTTTATATAATTTCATTTGTTCAGTTTCTAAGTAGATATCTCATTTTAAATATCAGAATTTTTACTTTAAAACACTTATTACGATATTTCAAATGCATGAAGGAAGATTAGATCACTGTACCTTCCGACTCCAAAACGAGTATCTTAGACACCATGCCAAAACGATCGTCATAGCATGGAAGCTATTACTAGTGTATACAGATACTACCACCACATGCATATATATATATATATATATATATATTTTAAAGATTATGAACCATATTCACAAAATAACTTCAGTTTCAAAAACAGAAATTTACATAGAGCCTAATGATTTTTTTTTTAATTTTCTTAAAATAATTCTAATTACAACTAATTTTTTCATTTTTGTTTTCGGTTAGCTTTGCAAATCTACTATTACTGTGAGATCAGGGGTCCAATTGCACCAGGAATTGAAATAAATACATATTGTTCATCCATCGTATTTTAATAAGTTTTTTCAGCGTTTACTGAAAATTTCCTTGGAAATACAAATAAATATATTATAAAAAAACTTTGCTTGTTTTTTTTTTGCATAAGATAACTGTCTACAAATGTTGCATTACTTACCAAAGAATAGAAACTCAGATTACGTTTTATTCAGAGGTCATAAGGCAATCACAACAAAATTAAAATATACGATATAGAACAATTTTTAATGAAGAAGAAAAGTTGCTGAGTGCACGTGGCCAATATTTGGATTATTGTAAACTGTATTATTATTAAGTGTATAAAAAATTGTGTTAAGCTTTTTTCATATAAAATTTAATAAAATAATATATTTTTATTAATATAAATTATATACATTATAATAAATTTATATATGCAATTTTTTATGATTTGCATTAGGGGTGGGCAGGCTTTTCCAAGATACGGGCTACTTCTACCATTTTCAAGGTGTTGCGGTTCACCCACTAGCGTAGGTGTGATGAGGTAGATAAGGTCTACAGTACTTAATATAACTTAACAGTAAGTAACGAATATATGCTTAACTAAAATAAGGGGTGGGAACTCAAACTTTTAAACGAGTATAAACCAAACGGAAAGATAAAAACATCATCATGATTGCTGCAAATATAATAATAACAAATGATGCAATTATAATCAAAAAGTTCAAAATATATTAACAAGTAAAACATTTTTATTTAAAGTTAGTTCCTGTAGTTATAGTCAGTAGAAGTCTTAGTCTGCCTTCCGTCTGCCAATCCTGAATATTTTGGTATATGATTATTAACTGCTCCTCTTCAAGCGGTCACCCCAAAATTTCTTGGTGGCTTACCGGTCGATCACGATCAACTTAATGTTTATCTCTGATTTACATAGTATACATCAAATGTGTTTAGAATATTTTAACTCGTGCTCTTCTGTTTTCCAAGTTTTTTTTTCAGTGCCAAACAATGTTGTTTGTAACTAATTTGTTATTGTTAGCTGTATTTCTAAGTTAGCAGTACTAAGTAATCTACATATTTACGCTAACAAATCAGAATAATTTTTCAAGTTTCTAGTAATGCTATTATTTGAAGCTCTACAACTCTCATAAAAATTTTAGAGTCAAACAAAAAAAACACTTGCTCGTAATATCCTACAATAACTTGGTCTTTTACTAAACCCTTTTCATTTAAAGCAATATTTTATGCATTCTTTCAACTTGAAATACAAATAATTTTGAATGCAAAAAAAGTAAATTAAAATTAAAGGAATTTCAAATTTTTAATAGTTGTTTACTCAAAAATAATGTTTTTAGTTTATAATTAACTATGCCGTTCAAAGAGTAAGCAAAACTTTCATTGCTCGCATTTTTCTATAAATATTATAAAAGATATTTATAACTTTCATTATCACATCTGGGAAAAATAAAAGAACTTTCCCATACTTTGAGCTAGACTGATTAAATCTTAAGTATATTATCACGCTAGCTGAAATTTTTACCGAAAGGATAGACATTTCTAAGAAAGTCTGAGAAAATGACTTGTTAAAGTATCCAGAAAAACTGACGTTTTATTAGCATAAAAGCTATGACAGGAAAAAAAAAATGTCTTGATATCTAATCTATTTCATATTTTTACTTATCTATGAAACTTACATGATTACTTACGTGAAACACAAAAATATAATAACTTTAAAAAGAAAATTAACCAAAATTCGGGGTTTTTAAAATAAATTTAAGATTTAAAAGTTTTTTTTTATTCCAAAAAGAAATTTACTTGATAGTTTTTGTCTCTGATATATTCTTATCGTTTTTATCTGAAATACGTAGATTGATTAAATTTTATTCATTTTTTGGAGACTAGCTATATGCTTGTTTAAAGTTATCAATGAAAAATAGCTTACGAGTTTGCATCTTGGCATACTTTTCGAATTAGATTTTTAAAGATAGCCACGTGGCCCGGTTTTCGAAAATATTTAAATCTAACTGATTATATTTAATCCTAATTCCACAACATACCCATAGTCTAGAGAAATTAATCCATGTGAAATCTGCAGGTGCTAATATGATGGGGTGGGGAAATAAGAAAAAAAAATTCTAAATTATGTTTAATTATGCCAGATTACGGTGGCCTAAAATTAGAAGGCCCATCCCCAATAGCTCTCGTACTATTTATAGCACTATTGAGAAGTAAAACTGGTCCATTCAAAAGTATAATAATCTCAATATCACAAGATACATATATATATATATACATACATAAAATAAAAGTGAAGAAGTACTAGAACCTACAGTGCTAAAGCAGGAAGAAATTGGAATTCACCAGACACAACAAATGTAGATACAAAAAAAGTCTTTCGACTAAACTGGAGACCTATTATGATTTCTAAAGCTGTCGCTTTGTATATTGCATTTGTATATTGAGTGTACCTTCTGTACACACATATATATATATATATATATATATATATATATGTACAGAAGGTACCTAATATATACAAAAACTTAATATAAATAACATTCTATATAGTTATTATTCTACGCATCAATTAATATTTAAACAGTCTAATTATGACGTCTAAGCTGATATATTTGTTATTTATTTTAGGTAGATTCACAGAATAAATTATTTGGAGGCATATCTTACGATTTATTGATGATAGAATTTTGAGTTTATTCTCCTGAATTAATCTGATTCTAGTAGCAACACTACACTACTGGTAATGAACCTTTCGATTTTAAACCATGATCTAGTAATGAGAATTGAATTTGAGTTATACAGTTCTAAAGGCACTCCTTTTAAAGAAAGGAGGATTTGAATACTTTTAAATTGACATCATAACAAGCGAACAATATAACTTTACTGTATTCGGTTTTAATGACTTTTGAATATCTTAAACTGATGACATAGTAATTATATTTCGAACAAAGATTCAATATATATATAGTATTATAAGATACTCTTTTAAAAATAGTAATATTGATATATATATATATATATATTGATATCTATATACTATATATATATATATATATATATCATTATATATATATATTATATATATATATATATATATATATATATTGTATATATACTATATGATATAATAATATATATATATATATATATATATATATATATATATATATATATATATATATATATATATATATATATATATATATACATGGTGGCTATAATTAAACTGCAAGTGTTCATGATGTGCTGGAGAGAAAACTACTCGAAATATTCCAGTGGAATTTGGTATTTACACGTTTCAGATTATGCACAAGTAAAATATGCCTTAAGAAAATTCATCATTTTCACCCGATAGATGGCGCTGTGTGGTTTTTCAATGCTTATGGACGGCCTACATCACATTTTAAGCCCATCAACTAGAATAAAAACAAGACCACATTGAATAACGATGTTGAGAGAACATTTGATTCCAGCATTGCAAGAGACGCATTGTTCAGAAACCACGGTATTTATACACAGGATGGAGCACTCTTTCACATCACTAAACCCGTTAAGAGATTTCTATATTTTTGTTGTGGACCGAGTCATAAGCAGATGTTTCGAAAACGGCTGGCCTCGCCTTCACCGGACCTTAATCCATGAGATTTTAGTCTTTGAGGACATCTGAGAGATATGGTTTATAGATAACAACTTGCTTCTGTTGCTGAATTGAAATCTAGTAAGGCGAGACACGTGAGGTGTGTTACAACAGATATTTTAAATGTGACTGGCGAGCCGTGGCCGCTGTAGCCGAGTGGTATAGGTATCGGACCGTGGCTTGCCATGTCACGAGTTCAAGTCCAGTACCACTAAAGACCCGCCGTGTAGGGCAGCGATGCACGTTAAATCTGTCGAGAGTTGAAACGTCCTCCGTTGGTGTGGTAGTTATGAGAGGGGGGTGCCAGCTCAGGTGTCGTCCACGTCACTTGACCATGATTCAAAATTACGTGGTCTGTCGCCAAAAGCCCTCGTGTTGCTGAACAGTGCGACTTTAATATTCAATCAATCAAGCTACAGGGAGCCATTTTGTTTTACGTTTTCAGCATGTGGTGGCCTTTGATGGTTCGCATATTGAGCAAATCATGTGAGAGTTTCATTGAATAAATAATGGTTTATTCCTATGCGTCTTTATGGATTGGTAAATTTAGGATCTTAATTTACGTTAATATTTGATTTACATGGTACTGTACAGATTTAATTACTGAAGCAAATTGTATGGAATTATGATAAACTGTGTAAGTGATTTTGTATATTGCTTATGTGCCTCTTAGAATGTCGTTATGCTCTGTCTACCGGTTTTACAAGATGTATATGCCACCAGTGAGCGTTAAAATACGGTACAATGCCATCTATCGGGTGAAATGGCGATTTTTTTTTCTTTTGCATATTTGATGTACGTATGTTCTGAAACATGTAGATACCAAATTTCACTGGAATATTCCCAGTAGTTTTCACTCCAGCACTTATTAAACACATGCGGTTTAATTATGGCCACCTGTATATATATGTATGAAATAGTGTTAAGCTAGCTTTACAGGATCATAACCTCCGCCTTTAGCCAGCCAAACATTTCGACATCGTAGTGAAAGGAAAAGTGTAGAAAAAACTTAGAATGGAAAATGGAGTAAGCTTAATAATAGCATACTTTGAGCATTTTATCAAATAGATAAACTAACATGTTTTACTATTTTAAAATTGATCGATGTTACCTATTCATTTAAACATTAATATAATTTTTTTTTCAGATAAAAATAACAAACAGATTGCAAATTGAAAAAAAAAATACATTTATGTTAATTTCATAGGGCCCCACTGGAAGAATATCGTTATGTCAGTAATTTCTTGTACTAGTATTGCGAACTGAATAGTATTTACTAGTAGTATTAGTTATTTATCAATGCCAGAAATCTTTTGAAGAAAAGAAAAAAACATTGATTTTTTTTATTTACTTTTAAAATATAATCATTTCGTATGATACAAAGAAAATTTCGGACATGCAGACATATGTGTGAGCACTGAAACCACATTTTTTTTTTTTTTATCCGTCTGGAAAATCTTTCTATATGTAGTTGGGTTTGAAATGTCTTTTAATTGCACAATAGCAATATATAAACTTTCGAATAAAAAAATTAGTTTTAATTAGCTTATTGAAAATTCCTAACTGTAGCAGAACTAATTATTGTGAAATGCGTGATGAAAGCGAAAATAATTCTAATAAGATACTTGCATTGCTCAAGCTTCTATTTCTAATAAATGTTTTTCAATTTCCGCCTAACTTTTAAGCAAATGAATTTTTCTGTGATGAAACATATGGTTAGATTTGTTTTTGCACTGATAGAAATTTTAAATAACAGAAATATAATGTCAAGATATTAGTTTTCAAAGAAATTATATGTCTCCTCTTTTTGAGTTACGGTAAAACAATCAGGAAAATCTGAATATTATTCGTATAACACCGAAAAGAAAAAAAGATTTAAAGTATTAGTAGAAGCACTTATCGAAAAAAAGTACTTTTCCGTTTAGCCGGGCAAGTAATTAATTCGCCAAAGTAATAAAACCAAATATTCCAGCTGGTAATCTTTTACCATCAAATTTTTTAAAAAAATGTCGTGGTATATTTAATTATTAGCAATGTCTTATTCATAATGCAATAAAATGGAATCAATGAGAATTTTTTATTAATACTTATATGTATAGTGAGTTGTCGCCAATAACGCCAACTGGCGATATTGAGCCGGTCAAACGGAAAGATACCCAAAAAACTTCTGTAATCAATATAAACAAGTAGTGTCATTTTCATTTTAATTCACTCTAGCAGAATTAAAAATTAGTTGCAGAATATGCGACAATTAATGTTCGTTTATTTGTTAATTGCGTATAAAAGGAAATGATAGCAGTAACTTTGAAAAAATATTCCACTTAATAAGCTAATTTGAATTTATTTGGAATCATACTTTTCGCCGTAAGCATGAAATCCGTAAGAAAAAGAAATAAATAAAATTGCGTGACTTGCAAATGATCTCATTTCTGCAGTGTTTTCATTTATAATAAAAAAAAAATTGAATTGAAACTCCCTTTTCATTTTTGCTGCGCAATATTAAGCATTTGAAGAGGATGAACAAATCACTTATGCTCCAATCTTTAAGATTAATATTTGTATTCTGGTTATTAAAGGAATTATATTTTATTAAATTAATATTTCTTATTATTTAATAGTGGTTTGTCCGAGCAATCATGTTGAAATAATTTGCTTTCAGTTTAAGATATATAATTATAACTTCATATGAGAATATATGATTCCGAAATGTTTTTAAATAAGTATTTCTCAAATTGCTTCAATCTCTCCATAGCGTTTTGAACGCAATATATTTCCCTCATTATTTTTCCTAATGTAAATTTATTTGTATATTTATTATAATTATTTCATGCAGAATTTTTATCCACGCGCATCTTTAAAAAATGGATTACTGTTCATATTTAATGCATATAGATACTAATAAATACATATTAAAAATTAAACCATTTGCTTAGCAATTTCATTTCAATAGCACTTATGAGCTCACATGCTTTTTCAAAATGAAAATATTTCATATACGCTCAGTAAACGTATTTATTTTTAAAATATATAACTTTAAAGCAGCTATAAATTCTTACCCTCGTTTCTTGTTTATCAGTTACAGCATGTTATTTATTTCCCTGTCATGTGTATTAATAATTATGTATAATCAACATGTATCTTATTCATTAACTACTAGAGATAGTATTTATTATAATTATACATATATATATTTGTGAAATTACAGAATATAGTAAATCTCTTTCTAAAACATGAGTGTTTAGACATAATTTTCTGTATAAACATAATCATATTCTTTATTTATGATGTTAAAAGCTATTTTTGTAATATGTAAATACATTGAGCATAATTCAAATTATAATTTTTCTAATAATTTTACTTATATTCAAGAAGTAAGGAGAGAATTTGTTAACAATACGCAATAAACAAACTGACTGAACCTTAAATGTTCTTTCCTTTTCTTTTTTCTAACATACAACATTATTATACGTATGATATCTAAATTAAATCTGTATTGAATGTAATGTGTAAAACGTTTTAAAACTATTAAGTTTAAATGTATGTTAATTTTTTTCTCTGAAGCTTCTAAAAATTGTAGAGATAAATAGTATTCAGAAATACATGCAACTGAAAAAAGAGCGGTTAAACTAAAGAAAAAAAGGAAAACATGAAAAAAAAATCATAGCAATAAAAATAAGTGATGGTAACACTGTAAAGTTTTTCTACATTGTGAGGAATAAATTGTATTTATTTAGTTTACAAGATAAATATGTTAAAAATAATCTACACTACCAAAATAAAATGTTTCGGGTAAAAAGTTACTTTCTCAAAAGCACATAACTAAATTACATGAAATGGCTTCATATTATTTTAGAGATGCATTAAGCCTACTTTTTTAGTTTTATGAGACATGAAACACATAATTATCCACCATTGAGTAAAAAGAAGGATTACTTTTTAAGCAAATGTTATGTGCCTAATTATTAAAAATTATTACCAACAATTTTATTCATACTATTCTTCCTTCATTAACAATATTTTTTCAACCAAGAGTTTTAATACTTTCGAGTTGTTTTTTCTTTTAATTCCAGACATTGTTTTACAGTTACTTGTAGACATTATTTTATTTTAAACTTTATAATTTTAAAAGAAAAGCTATCCAGGGTTTGATTCAGAAATCCATGCGTAAAATTGTAATATTTTTAATATTTATTTTAAATTTTAAAATGCACGTATTTGGAAAACTTTTTTTAAAAATTTTATTAAAAATATGATTTATTATAGAAATGAGTTTACTCAGAGACAAGGGCGATTTTTTAAAAAAATTCTAGAGATTGAAAAAGAATTGTAATTTCAATTTAAAATCCTCCCTCCCCCCGAATAAAAAGAACCCCTGAAATTTATACGAAAAATACTAAATACATGTATTAATTTAAATAGTATTAATACTGTTCCAAAGTCCCATTAATTATATAAAATCGTATAAAAATCCATTCTCAAATGGTATTTCATAAATCTTAGCTAAATAAAGTTAAATAGTTTAAGTCTCGTAAATTATTACAAACAATGAGAAATTAGTTAAATTCTATTACTCTTATTTGTAATAAAACACACACACATAAATTATATGCATAGAGTTATAGAGTTATGAAAAGTAGAACGTTTTCATAAATTTGGAATATTACATGAAATGTCACGGCTTCCTGATTACAGCAAGCGGTGTTCCAATTCAAAAAATGATGCTTTCATGTTCCCAGCTAAAATTGTCATATAAAAGATGTGTTGTGCATTTACTTGAAAGAGCCAAGTTTTTTACCTTAATTTTGCAATGGTGGATATATATATATATATACATAATAGCTATTGATATTAAATATACTCATGGACAAAAAACTTAGCGCACCAGGATATAGCTGGGGGATCGTAACGAAACTTGGCATGGAGGTACATGTCGGGGAGATATGCAACTGATTAGAAATGCAGCGTGATTGCGCATTACATATAGCCGGTAAAGGGCGTATAACGTCGTTCGCCATGGAGTATAAAACAGGTAACTAAAGCATGTTGGAGTGTGCCGAATCTTTTACAAAGAAAAAGCTGATGTAGGCATGCCATTACGCCGTTTTCAAAGACAATATGTGCAGCTGTCGTAGTTTGAGAGGGACGAATCATCGACATGATGGAAGCTGGGTGGTAAGCTAGATGAGTAGCACGTCAATTAGACCGCTCTGATTGTGTTGTGAGGAGTTGTTGGGACCAGTGGATCCGAGAGATGTCATTTACACGAAGACCAGGCTCAGGAAGCACTAGGCATACCAGATGTCGAGATGACCGCCACATCGTAAGAAATGTATGCGTACAGCCAAATTCTTCATCGGCTTCCATCCAGGCATAGATAGAACCTTCACTAGAGGCCCATGTGTCTTCTCGAACCATACAAAGGTGTCTGGCTGAAGGACATTTGGGATTGTGGCACCCATTACGTGTGCTGCCCTTGACGCCTTCCCATCGATGAATCCGTTTATAGTGATGCCCGCACGAGGAAACGTGACTGCAACTGAATGGAATCAGACCGTCTTTAGCAACGAGTCCAGATTCAATCTCAGCAGTGATGACAATCGTGTTCGTGTGGGGAGACCCGGTAGAACACCTCAACCCCCCTTTTGATTTCAGGGGACGCCCGGTCCACAGCTGGTGTGATGGTATGGGGTATCATTGCCTACAATACACAGTCACTCCTAGTATTGATCCGTGGCACCATGACAGCCCAGTGGTATGTCCATAACATGCTGCAACCACAGGAATTGCCACTAGTGCAATGGCTCCAAGGAGCCATTTTTCAACATGACAATGATGGGTCTTACACGGCAAGGGTATCACAAGACTGTCCTCCGCACAGTTACTACCCATCGTTGGTCTGCCCGATCCCCAGATTTGTCTCTAATTGAGCATATCTCAGATCACTTGGGACGGCGAGTTGGGCATCCCACGAGTTTGAATGAACTAGAGGTAAGGTTACAGCAAATATGGAACGAAATGTCTCAAGACATCATACAGAACATGTATGCCTCAATGTCCGATCGTATTGCATCGTGCATTCGCATTAGAAGGTGTTCAACAGGGTATTAAATAATCCGTTCTTTTGCCTCTTTAACTCAAAAAATTTATCTGTTTTCTTTGATTTTCTAATCATTTTCTTATATTAAAGTAGTCATTACGTATGTAAAATTTCGTTTCATTTTAACGATTCCTTTTTGGTGTGCTAGTTCTTTTATCCATGAGTGTATGTCTAACGTTCTCATGTGGCCGCGGTAGCCGAGTGGTATAGGTATCTGATCGTGGCATGCCTTGTCACGAGTTCGGCCCATCCCCAAAAGCCCCGTGGGGGCAGTGATCCCGTTAAATATGTCGGGGCTGAAACGTCCCCCCGTGGTGTGGTGTGGTAGTTGGGGGGGGGTGTAGCTCTGGTGTCGTCCGTCATTTGACCTTGGTTTTTCGTGGCCCTTGCAAAATTTCGTGTGAACGGGGACGTTAATATTCAACAATCAACCCAACGTTCTCTGTGTTCATCTTATTGATTTAGGTCGATTACAAGAAACGCAAAAAACCCGAGGTTTTTATAGTTGGATGGTTGAAAGCCCCTCTTTTATGTATTCAAAAAAATAAAAGTATAAATTTTTACAAATGATGATGAAATTCAAAAGCAACACCGAAAATAATTGAGATTCAAGAAACCCGACATTGAAAGGGTGTTTAAAATTAAAATTATAATAGGGTTATAATAGTTAAGCTAAATATTATAAAATTTTCTGACTTAGGAGTTATGTAAAAAAAAATTAATAAAATTGGGTTGTGTTTTTTACCCTTTTTTTTAAAAAATGAGCAAAAATTTTGAAAAAAATGGATAGAATTTAACATTTTAAAGAAAAAATTACTTAAAAAAAGCTTCAAAAAAATTTTTCGCCCCCTGCTAAAACGATCAGTGAATATTTTTTGCCAGATTCTGGGCCAAATTTTTAAAAAAGGAATAGACTGAATTTAGCACGCGGTATGGAAAAAAAAAAAAATAAAAAGGATTATACTTATTTCTTTGGCATAAGGGTTATATAGAATTAAAAAAAATTTTACAAATAAAAAAAGGTTAAAAATCTGGGAAAAAGGAACATTTATAATAAAAATTTATTAGTCTGGGAATTTTTAATCCTTACTATTTAGAATTTCTTTTTTCAAATAACTATTGATATAATTAATTGGGTATTTCTTAATTAAGCAATATTTAGTGAAATGTTTTTTTTTTTTTTTATTTCTAATTTTTAAAATAGAAATGTTCTGTGATATTTGTTATTAATAACAATGCTTGTATTTCTGAATATATAAACATGTAAATTACTCTCCCAAAGAAGAACTTTTAAAATATAGAATTTAAATTCTTCTATTTCCTCATAAATATTAGTAACTATAACATTATCTTTTAAGTTGAAATGCCTATCAAAAAATTTTTTCATATAATATATATATATATATATATATATATATATATATATATAATAGTTTCTAACATTTATGATAAAGAGAAAATTTAATTTCAATATTAAAAGTTCTCATTGGGGAGTAATGTACTATTTATTCAGAAATATTGTTATTAATTATATACAACGTAATAAATTTCTGGTGTCAAAAAAATCAGAAATAATAAATAACTATAAACATTTTACTAAATATTACTCACATCAAAAATACCCAATGAATTTTATTAATAGTTATATGAATAAAGTCCTAATTTATCCTAACTATTCGAAATAGGATTAAAAATTCTGAGATTGATAATAGTTTATTACTATAAACTTAAATATTTCATAGTTATAGTTATCTCCATAGTTTAATATTAGGTAAAATTACATATTATTATTTTATTCATATTTACTCTAGTGTTATTAAAGTTATGCTATAATTTGCAAATCTTATTAATTTTTATTTCCATTCTTTTTATACTTTTGTTAAGTGCTACATTTCAGCCATTGACATGATTTAAATCTGCACTAGGGTCCAGAATCTGGCAATAACTTTTTTATTTCACTCATATTCAGCGCGGGCTTTGCATTTGTAAGTTCAATTTTTAGGTAAGTTACATCTATCTTGTAATGGATTTAGATATTCCTATCCATTATTTTCAATTTGTTTTTGCTCAGTATTGTTTACATAAATGGGGAAGGTTGGCTGGCCAAAAACATGTTCAACCCCACTTTTATATGAATTATTTTATATATTATCTGTCCTAAGTCAGCAATGTTTATAACACTGCAGCATCCATTTTATAATTTTTATTCTCGGTTACTTATATATCCTGCATTGTGTGATTTTCCTACTGTCTATGTTTTTTTCGTATATGATTGTTGGATGTTATCTCTTGTTTGTAGAAAATAAGCCTATAAATATATATATACTTTGAGAGCACTTTGTAACTCTCTTATTAACTTTTGCTTCTATTATTTTTATACTTTTGTTAAGTGCTACATTTCAGCCATTCACATGCTTTTGATATGCATTAGGGTCCAGAATCTGGCAATAACTTATTAATGCACTCAGATTTAGCTCGGGCTCTGCATTTCCAAGTGCAATTTTTAGGTAAGTTGCCTCTATTTCTTGTAATGGATTTAGATATTCCTATCCATTACTTTCAAGAGGTTTTTGCTCAGTATTGTTTACATATAGGGGGAAGGTTGGCTGGCCAAAAAACATGTTCAACCCCACTTTTATATAATTTTTTTTATATATTAGCTGTCCTCCTAAGCAAGCAATGTTTATAATACTGCAGCATCCGTGTGTCCTGCATTGTGTCATTTTCCTACTATCTATGTGTTTTTCGAATGTGATTGTTAGATGTTTATCTCTCATTTGTAGAGAATAAATTTATATATATATATATATATATATATATATATATATATAAATTTATTCTATTTTCTTATTTTGACAACCAACCAAATTAGAACCTAGCAAATTTACATTTTTGACAATCAACCAATTCAAAGCCTACCAAAATTGATTGTCATCTATCTCAATATCTATCTATGCTCGTTAGTGTAAAGGGTAGTTCAAAAGATACGTTCAGAGATACCCAAGACTCTTGATTCTCTTGAAATTGATCTGTAAGTAGGAAGATTTCGTTTAATAATTTTTTTCTCTGCTTTAAAAAATTTGGGGGAGAATTTGTTTCAGAATATAACCAGTGGTTTTATCATCTCTGTGAGTTTTTGTATACTTTGAATTTTGTTTTATTTTTATATACTTTGAATTTTTATATACTTTAAATTTTTTTTCTTTTATTTGGTTTTCCTACCGAGTTGAAAAAGGGGAAGGTTGGCCCTTTAAAACTAGTCTAACCATTATTCGGTCCTAAGTCGAAATTGCATTCTGACTCGCTAGGTTCTTTTATAGTTCCTTTTTAGTATTTTTCGATCTTCATGTTTTGCTTTTATATTCTTATTACGTTTTTTTCTTGTTATGTTCATTATCTATTTTCTGGTTTTAAAAATATTATAAAAATTTATTTTATATATATATATATATATATATATATATATATATATATATATATATATATATATATATATATATATATATATACTGCAAAAGTCATACTGCAAAATTGGCTATAAAAAATGTCTGAAAGATAAAAAAAAATAAACTTTCATCCAATTGAGAAATGGCTACCATCATTCCCTAATTGTGCTTTTCTCAATTGTTTTTTATGAAAATGCAAAACAACAATTAAATAGACCATTAAACAGACGTAAAGTAATAATTTTCAAAGACTTCAGAAAGTATTTAAAGATAAATTTGAAACATTTCACCCCAAAACGGCCGAAAAAGCTCTTTTGGCTTGGTCTAAACATTTATATAATGCATACAATGCTAAGGAAATCCACATTGAAAATTTCATATAAATAACTTAATTCAATAAAAATGTATGATACCCTTAAATTTGTCACATTATCTGTGAATCAGTCCGTAAATCAGGGCATTTTGTACAAGAAATTGCTATTTATTTCCGGTATCGCACTTTGTAGCAACAGAGAGGAATCTTGAGAACAATCAGTTTTAAGGACTCTTTTTGCATACTAGCGACTATTCCCAGTGAAAATACACACTATATATGAGTACATCAGATATTTAGTGCTTGATAAAAATATTAAAGCTAAATATGGTTTACTTTATGAATTACTATTTCTGGTAGTTACATAATATATAATCATAGAGATTTGTCAGATTCCCTTCAATTAAATAAATCTACTACATCGCCAAAAAAAGTGCAAGCAAGAAAGTGCAGAAATTAGAGGTTAAAGTTTAAATTAACCGCAAGTTAATAATTTAGTTGTTTGAATTCTGGAAATATATTTATTTGCATTCATTACATATATTAGATATTTTTTATTCGTTAATACTTGATGATGATAATGTATTTTCTATAAAGAATTAGATTGTACCATGGACTCGGATAATAACTCTTGACACATCTGCAAAATTGTCTTATAATAGAGGTTTATATCCAAACCGAAGGACATTCCGATGTCATATAGAGAGGCAAGGATGGCAGGGCAGTTAAAAATGTGGGACTTTTTGTCAGGTCAGTGAAAGGATAATTGTCACAGTCGCGATATATTTCCGTTCGATCAGGGTTAATTTTCATCCTAAATATCATAACATGAATAAATTAAAAATAAAGTTGTCCCATAAGTTTTCCCTCAATGCTTCATATATCATGGGGAAACTATTTTTTGAATTTTTTGAGTCTAATTTGTGTTACAAAATATTGCGCGTTTTGAAAATGAAAGGAAGTCAATAATGATAGAAAATAAAATAAATTTTACTTTATTTAGTACGTTGTAATAAAAATATTTAATGCAAGGTAAAATCAGAAATATTTGTTAATTACTTAATTCTGGTTTTTTCACATTTATTTATTACGATTTTTATGATATCTGGGATCATATGATTTGTTGTTTTCTTTCGACTTTTTTTCCCTTTTCTTATTTTAAAAGTTAAAAGGAGAATTAACTTTTCTGTAAAGACAAAATTTGTTTTCAGAAAGAGATATTTAAATTTGATTAAACTTCTTTCTTATTAATACGAATGTGATTTAATTTTTGTAATTTCTTAGCCGTACAGCTATGCAATGCTTCTTGTTTTAATGAAATACGGATAAGTACAATTCGTTCCTTTCAATAAATAGTTTAGAAACAACAATATCCAGTTTTTTGCAAGAAAATTAGATTTTCACTTTCGTGATTTTTCAATTGTAGTTATTTTCTTTGTTCAATTTTATGTGTTTCAAGGAAAATATAATTAGTTTTTGAACAGCATTGTAACAAAACATGTAATCTAAACTTTGAAATTTTTACTCCAGTTACATTATAATATTACGCAATCTTTGCAAATTTCTCTAATTTGTGATATCACTGGAGTACTAAATTATTAGGAACATTGCCTTAATAATAATAAGTAATTAAATTATAAAATTGCTATTTCTAAAAATTATTTTCTTCGTTGTTGAATAAACGACTTAGTATATTGAAATATGGGATATTTAAATAACCTACATTTTAAATTTTATTTAAATCCAATGAAAAACTACAAAAAAATAATGAAAAAAAAATAGACAAAACAGAAAAATCCATTCTATGGGACCACAATTCTAGATTCATTCAGGATGTATAACAATGTCTTCATAGAATATTTTTTCAAATTTTTTGTGTGAATTATTTTAATTTAAAATGACATTAGAATTATTCTGAACTTAGTTTAGCTCGGAATTAATCACGTGAATAAAACCATTACGTGATTAACCGTTTGATAATAAAAAACAATAAAATATAACATTTTAACGTCATTGAGGGCACATATAATTCGCTGTTAAATACTTATTATATCACACTTAATTCTTAGTACTTTATTGTTCAAAGATATAAAATTAAGTTCTCTGGATGCTGTTAGCTTATAATACGCCCAAAAGTGCAGTGTAATTTTCAATGAAAACACTTATAAAAATTTAAATAGTAATACGCTTATGTAATCGGAATATAATCTGAATTGTGATAAAATCTTGATTGAAATTTGAAAGATACATGCAACACGAAGCTATTTTCCTTTATGTAGACACTAAAAAAAGAACGAAACTAGCAATATAGTTCATCAAAAGGCGATTTACTTTCAATTGATGACGTGTCTTAGCTTTTTTTCATATCCAAACCATTTTGTAAATGCTTGTAGAATTGCATGACTAAATGATTAGAAAAATTATGTGTTTACATCTATTTACTATTTTCTGATGTCGTTTCAGTGTCTTTACAGGTTTTGAGTGGATGCTAGTTAACAATTGTCAATTGCTTGCAATTGCTGCTAGAGAAATTTTACGATTATTATTGAAGAAAATTAGGTACCGTTAAACTATGCATTAGTAATATTGTTTATTATTATTATTATTAGAAAATATTTCTATAAAAAGGTGTTTGATATAATGTACTCTAAAATATAGATATAGTTTTGAAGAAAAGTACTTATGAAGAAATCGCTTTTGTTATAGACGTTTGTATCAACAATTTGAGAACATTTTTAATCAATTAATAGTTTGAGAACATTTTTAATCAATTAATAGTTTGAGAAGCATTCTAACATTTTTAACATTTAAGAAAAAAAAAAATATTATTTTGTTTTGCTCCTCCTTGATTACTTTTAAATACTATGGGTTTTATAAGCTTAATAATTATTACATTGATAAATTTTTTTAAAAAAAACCAAATATTAAATACTTGTTTGATTCTTCAATTTTAAATGCAACCTAAAAAAAGATTTGAATTCTTATGATATGATTTCGTTATTTGTAGTTTATACATTAAATATATTGCCACTTGATTCGTATTCCATATTTTGTCTTTCATTTGAACTTCCACTTTTTTTCAAATTACTAAGGCTTTTTTTCGTAATATATGGATAAAACCATTATAGTGATTTAAAAGTATCTGGAATATTCATGTGCAATTTCCAGGACTAAATTTAATATATATCAAGCAGCAGGACATCTATGTAAAATGACATTTTAAGACAATTTCCTATGGCATAGAATAAAAGGAAATTATTCCTAATTTACTAAAAATAATTTTGGTTTACAGAATGATTTAAATAGTGATTAAAATTAGAAGATAGATACAATTTTAAAATTTTAACTTTATTAATGAAAATAACAGTTACTGAAAGAATGAACAGCAGCAAGTAAAAAAGAAAAATGCAATTCTCATTTTCCATCTTTGAAATTCAAAGTCAGGTACGTAATCGATTGAACAGAGAAAAAAAAACTCAGTATAATTTCAAAACCCATTTATTTTTTGATAGAATGCAATTCACATGCAAGATCCTCAAAATGGGTGAAGTCTTTGTTCCTTTTATAATGTCGGTGTTATTTCCTGTTTTAACGACTTTTTTATCTCACATTATTTTTCCTGTTTATTTATTTGAATCATTACTGATGTTGCTCATCAGTAAGAAGAACTTTAAGGTTCAAAATATGTATATTTATATTAAAAATGAGCATTTATTACCAGTCTTCAACATATTTAACAACACCACGTACAACAAAAATCCCAGTTTGATTTATAATAAAATATTCTATGTTTGCTTTATTTATTTAACGAATATTTCAGAAATTCAATGAAAAAGTTTAACCTGTTTTCATGATAAACTGAATTTAAAACTATCGTTTTATTGCGAAGTATACGTCTTAATATGCACTTTGGTATGCAGATTCAAATTGTTTTTCTTTAGAAATAGAAATTTTTCACATTAATAGGATTTTTATTTATTTTTTTAAACCTTATATCTTACATTTTTTGGAAGAGACTTTCAAAGACATAAACATATCTGGAATGTATAGGTTGCTTATATTTTTGCATCCAATAAAAACCTTAGGAATCTATTTCTCGGTTAGTTGAGAAAAGAAAATGAAGTCAAATTGCACAAAATTTACAATTTATGAATAATTTAAAAGTATTCAAATTACCTAGAAAATATTTTAAAACAATATATGTTGATATTACATTTAATGAGAGCCAATTTTAAATTGAGAATTATCTTATACTATTGAAAGATTCTCCATAAATCATGCAATTGTATATTCTTACCAGAATTTATTATAACTAAAGTCTGTTAATTTCAGTTATAACAAATTTGTTTATGTCAGTTAATTGAGAAAAAATCTCTTATTCATGCGTATGTGTGTTTTTTAATTAGATACCATCCTTAAAAGTAACACTGTGTTTTTGAAGCAACTTTACAAATCACACACATACATGTTTGTTCTAATCACTTAATCATAGGTATAACTTACAAAGTCCAATACCAGTATCCCTCCAGTTGCTTTGTAAAGAGTTATTAACAATCAATCGATCAACAAATAAAATAATTCTATGCATTTTAAGTATTTAACTCTCCAATAGAAAGTATTATGTTCTCTTTGAGTTTATAGGCCTTACTGATTTTGAAAACATAACAGTAAACTCCGGCAGACATATATAAATTATGCATCAAAATAAAGATGTCAACTTAAATGCGTTTGATGATTTTTAATTTTTTTCTTCCCTTGCTTTTCTTTTGTTAATATGAAATTTGAAAAAAAAAATATGTATATATAAATATAACCTCGATGTGAATACATTTTAACAGGTTTTGACAATGAAGCTTGATATACGAATTTTCTTTTAAAAACACAATAGTCTAAAATCAAACTCCATTCAAAAACTGATTTCTCTGGAATATTACTGTATTTTTGAAGTTTTTTTTTAAATAACAAGAAAAGAAGGCAATTGGAATTATTGTATGTAAATTTGTAACATTTTCTCACACACTTTTTCATACTGCTTTTCTACGTTATTTAATATAAGAAAATACCCTTGTAAAGGAACCACGCTACTTATAAACGAACATTACTATTTAAAAAGTATTATGAATGAAAAACTTATGCGAAACGAAGGGAGTTATAGATATTAAATAGTGTTATAGAGGTATTACTGAAATCATATCATTACATTAAGAAGAAATTTGGAGCGGATCACCCAAAATCAGCGTTTCTAAAACTGTGGGGGGCGCGAGCATATTGAAAAGTTGAAAACTAAAAATTATTTAGGAAAATCACTAATTTACTGAAATAAACAAACAAAATACATTCTGGCAAAATAAAAAACAAAATACACATTTACACTAATGTAATGCAATTATATATGTATCAGTAATGCACAATGTATTAATTAAGCAATACTAAGTTCAGAACAAGTTTAAGGTATCCGACTACGTTCGGAACCATGATTTTAAAAAAGCGTATAAATGGATAATTTTCATGATATTTAGTGTCACTTTGATTAGAATACATGTATAAGATTGTTTTATAAGGACATTTTGACAAAAAAGTTATTTAAATACAATATTTCTCGGCAAAAATTTAAATTAGATTAAACTTTTTTCAAAATCTCCTTTTGTGAAAAATGCTTTTATTATAATAATATTTTGTCTGTATATAGCTCAGACCTCTGTACAGAGGATCCACAATGATTATTGAAAAATTCACATTATTTTCAGAGTTACAACCAATTGAAATAATTATCTTCGTTTTTTTCTGAAAATTTCTCCTCTCTGTTGTCGTAAAACATGGATAAACCCACATCTATGTTATATATTTCAAAAATTCTAGTTAAACCTCTGTACATAGTTCTGACCTATATACAGGAGAAATATTTTTATAATAGAAGCATTTTTAACAAAAGGAGAATATTTTAAAAATGGGTCATTCTATGTTCATTTTTTGTCAAAATATTGTACTTAAATAATTTTTTTATTGTAATACTATTCTTAAAACAATTATATATACATTTTCTATTCTAAGTGACACTAAATATCAAAAAAATTATCCATTTATACGCTTTTGCAAAACCACGGTTCCGAACGTATTCGGATAACTTAATAATTATTAGTGACCCCATGATCTTGTCATATACAAAAATGAACACTTATCTTAATAGTTCGTTCGGTTTATAACTAACACCTAGAATGCCAATTAAAAGTTACGCCATTCGCGCCCCAATGCCACCGTTTTCCAAGTAGGTTGCATATGTGATCATTGAGGGGAGGGAAGGAAAAAAAATACTTATAAAACAAATCCTCTGAAATTATCAAATCTTTCGCAATCTTTTCAATATTTTCGAAATTATCAAGTCCATTTTATTGCATTCCATTGCCTTCGAAATTATTTTATGAATAGCAGTGCCCAGAGAGAGAAAATATCGTACTTCGGAAAGAGGTATATATAGGTTAAGGGGAAATGATGCTTTGGCTGAGCGAGACGGTTATATACGCCCTTAAGAGTTTAAGGTCGTATTGTAGCTTTAGCATAAAAGTATAGTTTTAATTAATTTATAATTCAATGTTATTGTATGAATGGAGGCATGAGGAAAATTATGATTGTGAATATTGGTGGCAAATATTGGAAGTTTGAAAGGCACTGTCTAATTCCAATCCATCAGTTCCAGGTCTATCTTTAACATATTGCAAGAGAAGCAAATAACGTTTTAAATATGATGCGTACTAAGTACGAGAGAGCTTCTCAAACTTTCAGTATTTTCTACCCAAATTTCAGTTATAATTTTCATCTCCCTCCTTATACAATAAAATATATTGAATGCAATAATAATGTAATTTGACTCAAAAGCTGCAAAACCACCATAATTATAAACCATACGAATTATCAATGTATGTATTAAATTTTGTATGTGCTACTTTTAAGTAATATGATGTGTTATGTAAAAATTTCACATTTCTAATTTTTCTACTGGAACAGAATGCAAAATAATTTTTTATTACGTTAAATATTTATTTCCTCAATCATCCATATTTCTAAAAGAACAAATTTCAGTAACATTGTATTGTGTTTGTGGCGCTCTGTCTTATATCCATCATATCTGGCTACTCACATCAACAAAAGCATTTCGTAAACTATTACCATTTCCAACATCCTACCTTTAAGAAACCGTACTTTCTGGGGTGGCTGCGTTGAAGGCAAAATATGTATCTGAACAAAATATAGAAATTGTGTTAGTTTCTAATACTAAACCTTCCTAAGAAAAACTTTGCTGTACAAGATAGCCCACGAGAGTCGTTTGTAAATATTAAACTTATTCTTTGCTTGTAGATATTGTAGATTGTAGTATTGATAAATTACTCATAAAATACAATGAGCAATACTGATTCATTTATAAGAATGTTATACCAGTATATATGTATATTTTTTTTAATATGTCATAAGGCATATATTTTTACTTCCATTTAGTAAATTAATGTTGTAATTTGTTTAAATAATCTTTTATTTTTGACTTCCGGATATGCTCGCACCCCTCATTTAGGGTTATCATACCCAAAGGGAGCCTTCCACAGCTTGATAATTGCTGAGATACGGTTATGTAATATATATATATATATATATATATATATATATATATATAATATATATATATATATATATATATATATATATATATATACATTCCACATATTTAATTTACTTTGATTTCGGTTATTCAAAGACTAAATAAGCAGGATAAATATAGAGTGTAATCTATATTTTGAGTAAATATATTTCTTACTACTAGCAAATTGAATTCGTTACAAACTTACTAAAATTTCTCCAAATCGATATTAGTTCTTAAATATTAATGCAAAACCTCAAAGTTCTGCACACAATGTTAGAAAGGATTTTAAGAAGGGGGTATTTCCTAAGCGCGGTATATTTTAAAATCTGTTTAGTCATGATATTAATAAAAATATCTTAAAATTTGCCAGAAGCAAGTAAAAAAATTACAAAATGTTTTTTTTAAATGTATAAAAATTTTTAACTAAAAATTAGACTTTTGGTGTGGAACAGCGACTAGACAAGCATAAGATGTTTGATTAAGCTGGATTAAATATTTGTGAAATGAGATATGTTAAAAAATTAATATAAAATGAAATATGTTTAAATTTATTTTATGTGGCAATCAAAAAATTTAATGTTATATAATTGACTGCAGAGATGTATCTAGAGTGAACCCTGAAAATACTTTGGTGGAGCAATATGTTCTGTTGAATTCGAATATTTTTTGAAAATAAATTTATATGTCACGATAAATAAGAAATAGAATATGGTTGAATATATACATTTTTGTCAGATCATAATGATAGTAAAATATACATATTTCCTACAAGATTTTAATGTAAGGCTAATTATAAAAATTTGCCTTGATTTAATTTGTTTTAGTATGTTTAGATTTTGAATAATTTTCATAAATAATTTGATCTGAGAATTATTCTGAATGGAAAATACTTTTTGTTAAGAATTACTTGAAACTATGAAAATTGCTTCAAATATTCACCATTATATTTATTTAACATTTATGACAAATATAATTTCAATAACTTTTTTATAGAAATGTGTTTATTCAGCAAAAATAATTATTTTAATCTATATATGTGTATGTGTATGTAAAACAAAACTAGAGATTAAAACACTTGTAAATATTAACGGTTATTTAATTAAATTGAACCATGTTATTTCAATTGTACTGTATTTTTGTTAAAATTTGAAAAAAACGAATAAGAGAGATCCCACAAGAGCTTATGTAATGTTTTTGGAAAGATCTTAGCTATAGTGGAAAGAATTTTATTTATTGATAACTACAACACATTTTCGTTACGTAAAAGCAAACAATTTTAATTAAATTAATTGAAATATTTAGTTTAACTTTTTATTTATTCCTTGAAAAATTAATCATTTTCTCTAGTATGAGTCTCTGAAATCTAAATAATTAAGGAAAAAAACTTAAATTTAGATATTGTTTTCAATAATACGTTAAAGTATTTTTAACACATTCTAATAAACAAAAAAATATGATATATATTTTCTTTTCCGGAACTAATTATTTCATTATAGAAATTAAATAATTCAGAAATGAAACACTTTTAAAAAGAAATATTTTTGCAATTTTATTATTTCGACTCTCTTGCATGGAAAACATAAAAAATTATTGCTCACAAAGATTCATTTGTTTTTTAAGAAAAATTATGAAATATTAAGCGAAATTATTCGAAATAAATATGTATGTTTTTGGAAAGTAAACAGATATATTCTACCATTTTCAAGACTTAAAACTAAAACAAGCATAATATAAGTGTATGCATAATAATTATCAAGAGTTAAATAAAACAACGTTAAGGTATGGAAATATATATGTATATATATATATATATATATAGTAAATAGCTATAAAATACTTCAAACTCCTGGAATTCGTAATAAAAATATTTTTTTACAGATTTAAATTATTTGTTCTGCTCTAAAAGGCACGTAAGAAATTAACATTAACTATATTTCCGTAACTAAATAGTTGTAACATAGAATTTATTAATAGGCATTTGTAAATAGACATATTAAACTTATTTATTGCTATACTTTAAACTGATAAAAATAATACTAACAATTGACGAAAACCAAAGTTTGTCACCTCATTCATAAAGTTAAATCTTCATATATTGTTACTTAACATCTACATAAGCATTTCATGTATTAAAAAATACTCAAATAGGAGATGAATAAAATGCAAAATTTAAAACATTATATTGTTTCATGCTCAATTTCAACTCCGAAATTGCAAGCAAAAATTCTAGCATTGTTTTCAAATAATCTAAATCAACGTTTTAAAA
>BMAV01014052.1:0-40520 GCA_019973955.1 Trichonephila inaurata madagascariensis
TCATGTTTCAATTTTGCTGCACGCTTTTGATTTTGGAAGACTTTGCTTCTCGAGAGCTAAATTAATAAAAACAGTCAATTCGTAAACCTGATTTGTTTTAACGATTACATTTCATTTTAAAGAATGAGAATATCTTTTGTGCCCTTGAAAGCAAATCAATAAATAGAGTTTATTCGGCTTTAAATTTAAAGGATATTTCTACATTATTATTTTAATTTCGACTGTATCCTTTTTTTTTCTTTTTGTAATGAATTAGATAGCAACTAAGAATATGGTGTGTCATCTATAACAGTTGGAAGGATTAAATATCATATACAGACATTTAATGTCCCAATTATCGAATGCTTTTCTCACTGTTGACCAGTTCACCGAAGTTAAAAGTATCTATTCACTAATGGTAATCCTTTTCGAGTGTGTGCATAACTCAAAAATTCCTTACAACTACTCTTAATTGCATAAATAACATAAGTAATAAAATATTTCTGCTTGAATTTTTACGAAGTTTGTATTAGTATTCTGGCACTTCTGTTGCAAATTTGTATTTTATTTCTTCACCCAAAATCTGTCTGTAAAAATGAAAAATGTATATGATCTCTCTAAAATGAATGTTATAGAAAAAAATCTATGAAAAAAATACGGAATAATAACAAAAACAAACCGCACAAATTCACTCAAGACCATCGAAAAAATTATGGAAATCATTTTTTCTTGAATTTGAGTAGAGCTGGGTATCTTAAGCGATGTGTGTGTGATAAAACGCAAAGGATTTATTAAATAAAATATCATAAATCGTTTTAATTACCTAAGTATGATTAATACTACACTGTTTGATGCTAATATTTACTTGTATAGTTAGAAGTCGATAACAAAAAGATACTTTAAAAACTAGATGTGAAATCATTTCGTTTTTCAGATGATTATATAGGTTTATTTTTCCCTTTTTAAAGGTGAAGCAAAATCTGTCTACATTACTACTTTTATTTTTGAAAAGAAATAGTTCCATGGGGACGGGAAAATCTAAAAAATAGAGGAAAATTCTCAATTTTTTCTACTAACATGTAATTTCCAGCCAGACGTGCGAAATTAATATTCTTCATTTAGCAACAGCAACAGTTAGACAACATCGTTAACCGTTGCCACATTCCTTGCGTAAAAATTTCTTGCATCAGAGCTCAGTCGAGAACAAAATATAATTTTCCCTTTATTTCCTTCTCACACAATATCGTCTGCCATGATAAGGTAGAAACAAACCAAAAAAGAGGGAAGTAAAAAAAAAAAAGGAAAATACAAAAAATTGGAACTTTTTTACTGTCATTCGACTTTGTTTTTGCGTCATGTGAAGACATGGCCGGGTGAATTAGTGGAACAAGTGACTTGGCAAGCTCCAATGACTTACAGATATGCATATTCTCACCCTACTGTTTTGCGTTCGAATCTGAGAAACGCACACATCTGTTTGATTCTCTTACATAACACACGCGTTAATTTTCAAAGAAAAAACACGTTAGATGTTGGTCTCTCGCGATAGATAATGCTTTGTTCGAATAAGATTTCTGCACCCTTAGCTTTAGCCCAGGGATTTATATCAGTTCCTCCGGGAATTTGCCCTTTGCATTCTGATCCTGGGTGAGTGTTTTTCTTATTTTTTATATGTTTTGACAAAATTTTTTTTTCCTTTTCCGTTTTTCAAAATTTATAGCAAATTAAAACTTTTTATAATTATTAAATTTTAAAAAAAAGTCTTTGAAAAAGTAGTAGTTTAAAAAAAGGGTTTTTTACTTAAAATATGTAATTTCAGCAACAAAAATATTAAGTGGAAAAAAGTAAAAGAAAAAAAAGTTATTTTTAATTTTAAGGTCTTGTGGTGAAAATAAAAATGGATGCCGTTTCCGTTATTTTAAAATATTTATTACTTTTTTACCTTTAAATTCCTAATTTCTTAAAAATAGGTGAAAGTTATTAATTAAAAATCTTCTGCATCGATAAATTTGGAACATTTCGCTTTTTTCTTTCTTTCTAAAAGTAGAATTTTGAGTAGAAAAAAAAATCTCTCTTTTTAGGGAAAACGAATTATTACGTATTCATAATTTAAGAACATAAAGTACACAAATCGAAAAACGTTGAGTCCAAAGCAAAATCTTTTATTAGTTACAAACTTAGAAAAATACGTTTTTAAAAATCTCGAAGAATGTAGAACCGCTTAAAAATTTATTTTCAATAAAAAGTTAACTTCAATCTTACCTGATGTATTTGAAACTCCTATTCTAAGAAAATATAGCTTTTTTTAATACAGAATATCTAAAAAATAGCTATATTGGTAATTTAACGTGTAACAGTATGTTAAATATTTTGTTCACGTTCTTTAAAATTGTGATTCTTAAAAAAAGGTACCCGCTATAAAAGATTAGTAACTGTTTTTTAATTTTAAAAACTGCAAAAATAGTTGACTTTCCAGCTCCAAAAAAGATAGACATCCAAATAGAGTAGAAGTCCAATATTCACTTCCAATATTCAGACTTCTATGAAAAAGTACTTATACTACGAAATAGAAATGTATTTTTACCAGATTAGAGTTTTTTTGCGAGCCTGAAAATGAAAATGTGTTTAATTTTTAATAAATTATGAATATAAAATGTAATTATATGTTTTCATCTTAGTATATTTATGTTTTTGAATTTTAGATATATTACATGCATGTATTTGTTAAAGAATTGTATATATTTTAATACTTTTTGATTAATTTTAAAATGTAATAAAATTTTATATTTTCAAAATAAATCCAATAGTAAAATTTCTAACTTTTAATTCTCAAGCAACAAATTATTGAAAATTTACAAGGATTAGAAATTAATATTCTCTGCACACACAAAATCATCAAATCTGACAAAATTTATATCATTTTGCAGATAAAACATTAGTAAAAATAAAATATTGTGACATGAAAAAGTTATATAAATTATCCTTATTAGTTGCAATAAGATTTTGCCATTATATATTCTTTTTAAATTAACTTCATTACAAATATTCAAATGTTAACCTAGCGTTTCAAAATAAAAAAAATTGTTGGGGCAATAAATTTTTAATGCATTTGTCGCGCGCGGAAATTTATTCTACACTTTCAAAGTTAACTCTAAGTATAAATAAGAATATTTTATAAGAAAGATTTTTATTTTAATTATGTATTATGATACAACGCGCTGTTACATAAATAAAAAAACATTAGTATTGCTGCTATTAAAAAATAAAACTATTTATTTTTTAAATTTTTTAAATTATTTTTTTAATCCTGACTTTTTGCTAGTATTTCCCGGGTAAAAAAGAAATATTATTTCGTAATAAACGTTTTTTACAAACCCAAATTTTCCCACGGTATTAAAAAGCCATGATATATAAATAATATAAGACACTATTAAAGATGTAAGAATTAGAGTTTTTCAAATTTTTTTTTATAAACCGTTGTCTCTTACTATACAAATACTCTTAAGTGTTAAACTGAAATTCAGCTTAAAATTCAAAGCTCAATTGATTCGATTTTAAAAAGAATCAAATTTTTATATTCACAGTTTCTTTTTGTAAGTCATGTGCAGTCGATATGTGAACTTAACATTGCCACTCAACGCATCCGCGCGCGAACGTAAACTCAAGAGAAATAACAATAATTAATGGCGCGTGCTCGCCAGACTTGATTGTTTTTGAATTCAAGTTTATTTTTTTTTTTTTTTACATTTTTTTGGGTTTTTGGGGTTTTTATAGTGGTCAGGGGAACTTCTGTATAAGGGGTACAAAATGATTAGTTTTAAAATTAACTGCATAAATTCTCTTTTTTTTTTAAATTTTTTGTATCTAAAAATTTTTTTTATAGTTTTAAAAAAGGAAATTTTCCTCCTTGATAATGTTAATCTTGACCATCAGAACGTAAAGTGATTCATGAAAAAATAAATAAAATATTATTTGAAGGAATACGTATTATTGAAAATAACCATCTTAAATGTTCATAATCGCGTCAAAATCATGATCATAACGAAATCTATAAATAATCAATAACATTTGCTTTTGTTCAATAAGTAACATCATTGGTCAAAAATTGTATTGCTAACGGTATTTTTATGGTATATTTTTATGTAATAATTGGACATCTTACAAACAGCATCATGTAAAAATATAAATCAGGTCTTAAGGAAGCATAACTTTGAATAATTCTATAAAACTATATTAATATTAAAATTAAATTATTTAACGGAAGATTTGGGTGCCTACTTTGAAATTGAAAGGATGGGAAATTTCTGATTTTATTAACGTTTCACCACAAACAGTAAAAGTAAATGGGAAATATCAAACATTTTAACTTCGAATTATTGAAAAACATTTTTAAAAATATGACTCTGCTGTATTGCTCAACTACTACAGTCTACATTTTGTTTCAAATGGGGTAAAAGATTATATAAATAAAAGAAAATATATTCAAAGCTGAATGAAATTCTTAAAGGTCACTTAACTAAAAAAAATGTAAAATTAATTCTTTTTCAAAGAGTGCAATTTTTCTTCCAAATTATTTAATGTGCAATGGATAAAACATGCCAAGTGCACGCAGAGCCTTTAATAGCATCCAAAATCGAAACGAAGCATTTCTAGAATAAACTCTATAAATCGCATTCGAATTTTAAAAACTATTCATTTTGCACTGGCAAAACGGAATTTTCCGGAAAAAGAGATTTTTCTTCAGCCCCAATACTTAATATCTTCCATTGAATCCAGTTCTAAAATTCGGTATTTCATATGTCATATTGTTCTGTGTAATAAATATACAATTGAACTACATTTTGCTGGTTTTAAACTGTTCTTTCAATTGAAAAGAATTTTCTCTCGAACATTCCTGGATCAATTCTTTGAGAATGGAGACAAAATGTCAAAGGAATTTTTGGTACTTTTTAAAGATTAATTGTGAAAACCCCGTAATGCTATTTTTTTTGACAGTGATAATTTTAAATATGGGGAAAAAAAAAGGCTTTTGCCTCAAGTGTGCCGGGCTCAATGTTCTCACGTTGGAGTTGTTTGGAAGTTTCGAGAGAAGGGTGGCAGCTCTTGTGTTATCCTCATCGCTAAGCCAAGACCCCAAAATTACAAGGTTCCTTGTCAAGTTGCTTCAAAGTGCAATGTTATAAAAAAATGTAATTAAATGGAATTATATATTTTTATTTATGTAAAGCATTTCCATAACGCGCTTATCCAAAGAAACAAAAATTCTTGTTGAACAATTTTTTAAAGGTAGAAATTTACTTTTATTCTTTCTCCAAAGAAATTATTAAAAAGTGAAGTGATTTAACTTATCATTGTACGTGTTTTAACGAAATTAATCATTGTAGAATTCCCTTTTTTTACATTTTACCATGATAAAATTTTTTCACATATTTGAAAATTTTAAAAATTTTTTTTTACAATTTGAAATATAAGGGATGGAACTGATCAAATTTTATTTATTACAAAAGTTTATTTTTTCTCTAAACCATTATCGAATGTGTAAGAATAAAAAAAACTTATTGTATTTAGATAACAAATTAAGGTATTTTAAAAATTAGTTTTTCATTTTAAATTTCGACTGCATACGTATTTCTCTTAACATCTTAAAAACATATATTCTCTCCATTTTTTTTCTCTCCGTACGATGTTGTATTTAGCAAAACGTCAATTTTAGGTGTTTTTTTATTATTTATTTCATCTAGTACTGAGGAGAGGAATTTAAATATTTTTTCTATTTGATTCCTCATTCTTCTTAACACCCTCTTTCTGCATTAATTTTATTTAAAATGTCAAGCTATCTTAACAATTTTTGTTACTCCTGATTTAAACTCTAAATAGTGATTATTCTAAATAGCAACGAACAACTACGAGTTTCAAAAGCCCCAACTACGAAAGGTGAAAATTACACTCCACGCTTGTAAGTTTCTGGGACACTTGTGTTGAGTTGTAATTCATTAGGTTACGCAAACACGTTACTGTTTCTCAACGAGCATGAAACGTACGTTATGCATATTCAGGTATTTTAATGTACTAATAACGACATAGAGAAGGATAATTTTTTAGTTGATGAAATCTTGATGGCTTTGTTTGTAGCCTATTTTAGTTCCATTGAGTTGTGTGTTATTTGTGTTGTCGTTTAATTAACGTGGTACTAAAATTATATATTCAAACATTGACGTGAATCATGTTTGTTTTGAACTATGGTACAATGACGAGACAACTTCATCTTTATTTCTACAGGAATGTCAGTCAGGAATGCATGTCAGCTGTTCCGTTTTGATTGCAGGTTTTTCGGAAACATTCCAGTATTAGAAAGGTTTTAATTCACGCTGCAACTCAAAATTCCAGGAAAATGACTTCGTAATTTTAAACCCTGAGTCAAGTGACGATTTGCTCTATTATTTTATTGAACAAGCGTTTGTGTGTGATTCAGAATTCTTTCTTAAATGGCCCAAGCCTTTGCATAAAGGCAAGTTCCCCAAAACTGAAACCATTCCTGGGGGTCCCTCTTTTGGGGGGGCTTCCGCTATAATGACGCTGGGGCTTGTATTTTTCCCTGGGTTGGGGATATCCCCTCCCACCTCTACGCGACCTATGTCTGAGGAACGAAGATGAACCACTAAACTCTACCATAATAAAAGCAATTTTTTATGATCTTAATTTATATACAATAAAACAACAATGTTGGAAGCTTTTATCGGGGTGATGCGACGTAACCGTGTTCGATAATTAAAATTAACCACTAATCTATCTTTATAGATTAATTCCAATTTAATAGTATCCTCTATTTTTAAAAGCAAGCAAAAAAACCCCCTATTTCCTTGGCGAACAGCACGGTCTGTAAATCATCAATTTATCCTTCAATCTGAATTTTCTCTAAAGGCAATACTTTTTGGTCTAACCCACTTTTGCTTATTTTACTGGCACTTTTAAATCGACTCCCGAACTCACAGAATAACTCCCTCTGTGATCCTGCGTCTTTCTGCAAACATAACTCCTATGTTCTTTGACCCCCTTTTGGGCAAAATTTTTCCCCAACCCAATCCCAAGAAGATAAACAAAATATTATGCAAATGAGATATAATAAAAAAAGGATAAAGCTTTGATGATAAGATAAGCGCGGAAAGCTTGGGAATATAGTGTGGAATTATTCGATAAATGGTGACAAAGCTTAGTGTGAAATCTTGCAGATCAAGGGTTAGCAGTCCGATAGTTTTGGAAAAAAAGCCTAAAATAAAGAAGTTGGAATCATCGTATAAATGAATTTTAGATATCGTTCTTTGGAAAAGGGGAAAAGCGAAAAAAAATATTTTATATAAGTAAATTTGATAAATCGATTTGTAACTATAATTGAGATAAAGGATCTAGTTGCGTGGTCTGACTTAAATACACTTTTAATTGGGTTTAAATCTCACTTTAATTAAAATTTTAAATTAAATTTAAGAAAAAATTATTTTAAAAAGTTGTATTTAAAACACTATGTCTCATCATTTTTATAATCCACACCTCTAGCTTGGGGAAACCCGGGACCCGGGATCCGGATGGGTATTGCAACTCTTCCAGAACATGGGGGGTGCCCTTTTTCGATCAACGTGCCATTTTTTTTTAAAAAAGTGTCTAAAACTATAGACGTGCCGTTAAATAATTTTGACGTGATTTTGGAAAATAATAAAACTAAATACGAATAACCAAAACTCTATTTACTACGAAAAAAAACTTTTTCATAGTTATAAATGTTTTTTGTTCTTTTAAAATTTAAATTTAACGTAGCATTATGGGGCTTCTTTGCGGGTTTGGGTGACAAAAACTTTATATTAGAATAGTAAAACGTTATACTTTTGTATTATACATCGAAATTTGGTCATCTAAACGGCTTCTTGCAATTTTTTTTGCTGTTTGTCACTTTTTTCAAGAGGGTTTGTGATATGTTTCAAAAAACAGTTTTACAAGCGATGTTCTGCATACCATATTCAGAACATAAAACACACCCCCTTTGTCGTTTTACTAATAATCCCTGTTTCCGGCCCATTAAATTTTTTTTTTGTTGCCTTACTAAGTTACTTTTTGTTCTTTTGCGAACTCCCATTTTAAAAAACGTTACTCATAAATATAAATAGGTAAACTTTAAAAACACTATTTGTTAAAATTTACTGTCTATGGGAGACAAACTTTCATAAAGCTATTGTAGTCTACGACGTAACTAAGGCAAAAACGAGTGTGCTGTAATCACTCGCGTTTGTTCGTAATACTTTAGAGTGAACTTTGAAATTTTGAAAATAAAATGCAAACTATTTTGTCCTGTGTGCCAAAAAAATTGTTGCGTATTGGCCCCGTGCCATATTCCCCTCCTGTCCTAGAACTCCTCCTTCATTTAGCTTTACAGGGTCATCACGAATACTAACGTTTCAAATTGATTCCCAATTCAAACCACGCCTCTTCTTCGGTTTTGGAAAGAATTGCCATTCGGCGAAAACTCAAGGGGGTTTGGAACAATTCCCATAAAACCCGTCCGACTATTCAATTCAAACTCTCATCAGATGTTAAATATTGCAATGATTTAATTTTGCCGAGAGTACGAGAGAGCCAAATTGATACTCTAGGGACTTTTTACATGCCACATAATTATATGGCATGTGCGTGCCTATGATTTTCGCATCCAAAAAATCTATCGTCTCCAGCCGGGGAAAAAACCCCCCCGGGGGTCCCATTTGTTAATAAGGATTTATGCTGCAGTTTCTTTATCAACTATTTGTTTGTGTTAGTCCGTCTTCAATAAATAAAAAATTTTTAAAAAAAAGTTCAAGTATGTTAATAAATGCATCTCAGTCAAATTTTTTGCATTGAAAATTTTACACACTGTAAAAAAAGGATATTTTTTTTTAAAAGTGTATAAAAAATATGGGGGAAATCTTTTTAAAAAACTTTTTCCCAAATTCTTGAAAAAAAATCAAATTAAGTTTTTTAACGAGATATATCTTCAAAAACAAAATTTCTACACTCTTTTTTTTTTTTTTGTATAAATAGGAAAAAATAATATAAAAAAATAAATGAATTTCCCAAATAAATTTAAATTTAAAAGATCATATGATTAAGAATAAAAATGGGTGTAAAGAATATAATTTCACGCAGATCATGTTATTATGGTGAATAACTATCATATAAGTGCAAGTCATTCAAGAAATGTGTAAAAAGAAATTATATATATATATATATATATATATATATATATATATATATATATATATAGCTTATATAAACTTTCTTCTTGCAGCTTTCATTTTAGTTACAAATTTAAATTTTGGGGTTAGGAATAAAGGACCTTTTATAATTTAAAAGTTAAAAAAATAAAAAGGAAATCTCAATTCTTTTTTTTACAAAACGATGAAATCTTCATAATAAAACGCTTGTAAATTCATATATAACAAAATCTTTAAAAGGGGGTTTGAAAAGAAAAAAATTTAAAAGGCAGCCTTTGCATAAGTGCATTTTTTAAATCAAAACCCTTTAAAATTTGGGTTTTTTTCTTTTCATAAAACGTTTTAAAACCCAATGATGGGCTTTTGATTTAAAAAGGCTTTTAATTTTCGATTTTAGACAAACAGAGAAAACATAATTTTAAATGAATGAACATTTATAACACAAACTATTGTAAATACTTAAAATATTTTTTGAAAACTTTTATGTACGAAAAAAAAAAAAATTTTGTTTTTAATTTTTTTTGATCTTTTAAAAAAAGTGCAAAATGCTTTACCCTGAAAAGGGGAAACAGCTTTTTTGAAACTATACGTTATTCCATATTTTCTGGTAGCGAAATACTGAAAATCACGTGGCATGGGCGGAATCCAAGCTCTTCTTGTGGTGGTTGATCTATATTTTAATAAAACGGAATATTTATCTTTTTATTCATTGGGAAATTTAATTTATGCAACGGGCTAAATTCATGACAGTCACGGGATAAATTCAATTACGGGCTCTCCGTTGAATTTAATACTCACATTAGACCTGCACTTGATATTCTGCTGTAAAATTTAGATAAAATTTCAAATTTGACTATGAGTTAAAGATGTTCAAATATTAAGATTCTTGTAAAAGTTTTTCAAAGCTAACTCAAGTGTATTTTACTTACCTATGTGCATTATTATAGATGAAAAATATGTACTTTTTAAGAGAAAATTTCTCAATAAAATTCAAAAGTTGACAACAGCGAAGGTGCATGAACCGATTGGCTGAAAGTACGTGATTCTATTTATCATGTGACTTTGACCTCATATTAATTTGTGAACTGGAAACATATGATTGCAATTATTCTGTGATGATGACGTCACATGAATGTAGCCCATTGTTTAGATCGCAATGAAGTAGGTTTAAAGAAATCACCTCTGATGCTTTGGACGCTTCTCAACTGAATGAAGAAAATAGGATTATATAGTTTTGAATAAATGATTTTCAAACAGCAGACTATAAATGCATTTTTAAAAAAATGATCACATAATATTGTAAATTCTTTTAAATATGTACTAATGTTTTGTTCTTTTTTTTCTTTCAGGCGCACCCGATCCTTAAATGCCCCGAGTCCTATTTGTCAATTCGGGCCGTGCGGTCGAATCATGAAGAACTCAGCCATGGTAATGTAAGTCGATCCTTCTCTAACACGACCCTAACACCCTTCCAGAATAAAGCATCTTTCGGGCACGAATTTAAGGAATGACAGTGATGAATAGGGAGCTTCGTAAAATTTCGAATAATCTTTTATCGAAACTAACACATGAAATAATCTACGTGATTTACTCTCTAGAATAGTTACATTAAAATGCTTAGTTATACTTAATGTTTCTTTAGAAAAGTCATTAATCACAACTGTAATGAATTAATCATGAATCAAATTTTGTATCCTATCTAAGGCTGAAAAATGTAAGTAATACTTAAAACGAGATAGATAAGGAAAAACAACTGTCCAATTGGAACAGTTTGTTTTAAAAGGCTGCGTCATTCTCTAACTTCGTGCCCTTGTAACAAGCTTCTTTTAAAAAAAAATTATTCGTCTTAACTGAAAACATTCAAAATGCCTTGTATAATTTACGAATAAACATTCTTATCAAATCTACAATTTATACAAATAAACAAAAAATTACTATTCCAAACAACTATGCAATTTAATCTAATGCTTTTATTTATAAAGTAGAGAGACATTGAAATATTATAAATAAATAATGGAGGAAGTTTGGCAATTATGTCATTTCAGTTTGAAAATTTTCTTTTTCCATTAATGCATTCCGAAAGAGATTTTTAAGATAATGAGAGAAAAAATTCCAGTTATAAGATCTAAGCAACTTGATTTAAGCATGCTTTTCATTTCATCCTCCCAGGACCATTCAGGACCCCGCAAGCCAGCGGCTGACGTGGAACAAGCCTCCCCTTACGGTCCTGGTCATCAAAAAGGTTCACGATATTTCTGTCATTCAGCCTTTCATAGATCTCGTCAAATGGCTCGTCTACGTAAGCATGCAACTTCCTTCTTCGTTAAAAATTACTTACTTTTTATTATCTACAGAATAGCTTGTCACACCTCTCACTCAAGACACGAAAGAGCTTGTTCCCCACAGCAATTTAAAATGATATAGAATCATGTTCACGAATAAAGAATATCTCAAGTATAATTATATAAATGACGAGGCCGCTGTAGTCTAGTGGTAAAGATCTTGGACTCGTGGCTGGTGTGTTATGAGTTCGAACCTTGTGCCGCTGAAGACCCGCCGTGTAGAAGGGCTGATGCACATTAAATCTGCCGGGGCTCAAAAATTCTTCCGTGGAGTGGGGTGGAAGTTAGAAGGGGTGACCACTTGACCATTGTTCAAAATTAAGAGGTCCATCGCCAAAAGCCCTCTCGTGTAGCTGAATAGGGCGACGTTAATATTCACTCATTCACTCACTATATATAAATGATATAATAAGAGATGCTGTAATCCCCCTCACAGGTTCATCTTTTTAAAAATAAATCCCGGATTTACATCTCCATAGAGTTAGTTCTTCCCCCTCGCCGTGAATTTTATCCACTTTTGTAAAAGGGGTGGGGGCCAGGGGGCCGTGACTTTTGGCCCTGCATAATCAGATTTTGGGCCCCAAGCTCAAATACGTACTTGGCATCGTCAGGCTTTGTGGCCCTAGAATCCTTCAGACCCCCTCCCCCCGAAATGCAGGGTGTACGTTACGCTACTGTGAGGGGGCCGGGGCCCTTTTTAATGTTTCTCTGCAAATTTTTTTCCCCCCCTCCTTTTGTCTTCTCCCTCCTTTCCTATACTTATGTCAATACAAAAGGTTTTGTTTACAACAATTACCGCAAATTTTTTGTGATTCCGAAAAAAATTAATAAAGGGGTTTGGGGTGGCACAAATTTGGCCCCACTGCTGTTAAGTGGGGTTGGGGTCTAACACTCTACCGGGTACCCCCATCTAACGTTTGTTGGTTCCGAAACCGGGGCGTCATTTTTGGGTTCGTTAATTCAAGTCTTGAAGCTACTGGAGATCCACTGTATAGAGTCGGATGCTATCGGAAAATTAGTTTTGGATGTGGAAGCGGGCTTAGCTCAGGTGTCATCCCTGACTTATCGGTTAAAAAACGAGATACATCCTGATGGGTGTTTAGGCGGTAAATTTTACACGCTTTTATATTTTGAAACCATGTAATTCCTGTTTAAAAACAAGTGTTTTTAAAACTTGCCTTCACCCACAAAAAAGTTATCGAAGCATGATACTTTGCAGTGCGACGTTTATTATAAAAACAATAAGTTAAATTAGGTTTGGGGGGGTGCTGGACTTTGTATTATTTCATTTGATATAAAATTTCGAGCAAACAAATGAAAACTAACAAACGACACTGAGCTAAAACTTCATTCGCCATGTTTTTCACTTATAAGAATTTTATTCTTAATTCAAAATAAAGTTCATCATTCTCTACATTAATCAAAGGGACAGCCTTTTTAAAATGTTCAAAGATTAAAGGAAATATTGAGAGATTGCGATCTAAAGCCATCTAATTTAATCCATAATCCAGCGCTTCTTTTTTTTAATTATACATAAAACTAGTTAAATCAGTGCCTCAAATTTTAATATTTGCACCCAAATTTTTTCAATCAAAATTTTTATCCCCCCCTCCATAAAAAAAAATTTATATTGATTTCAAAATAACTACTAAAAAACTACATGCTAAAAAATGCAATAAATGACTTTAATTTTAAAGTCCTATCAAGATAAAATTTTAAATTTTTTTATAATTTTTATCTGATGCTCACGGGAGTCACTAAATTATTAAACTTTTAACTTGTATTTTTTTTCAAATACATTATGCAGTGCAGATGCATTTATAAATGTCATATCAATGTAAAGTATTTTACTTTTTATTATGTTAGAATTTTTTTTTTTGTTTTCCTTCCTTTCAGTAAATTTGGTTTTTTTAAATCTTTTTTTTTTGACTATTTGATATGCTCGCGCCCCTTGAAAAGGTTATCACCCCCAAGGGGGCCCCATTGGGGTGAGTTAAAATACTTATTCATAAAAAAAAAGCCTTTTTTCTTAAGCTTTCCTGTCATGTATTTAGCAATATTCGAAACATGTTAATATGTTTCTATGTCATGTATTTTTATTCAGAAAGTCATTCTTATGTAATTCGAATGAGATATATATTCAACTCATCTGTTTTCGCGAATATTGATATTTTCAAGTACACACAAAAAAGTTTTTTTAAAAGGTCAAAAGAAAAAGTTTTAAATTAGTTTAAAAAATTTTTTGAAAAGGATTTTTTTAATAAGTCTAGTTTTTAAAAGGAAGTTTGAACGGGTTTTACCAAAAATGTTCTTTTTGGCAAAAAAAGAGATTCTAAATTTAGAACAAATATCATTACAAATACAAGTTCAAGAGGGGAATTTTTTTAAAAAATAAAGTGTTTTCATCTTCCGTCGTTTTGATTGATGCCCTTTAGCAAAAGCAAAAAAAAAAACTTCTTGAATAAACAAAAAAATTTTACAAATTTAAGAATGTATTTCATTCTACAAGAACTTCTTTTTTTGGGAAGTTTTAAAAAACTTAATCACACTATCTCCGGGGGCACTATCGAAATTAAATTTAAAGAAAAAAGGGTCCAAATGAAATTTTGATTTTTTTTAAACAGAACTTTTAAAAATTTTTTTTTGTTCCTGATGCCACCTGACCAAGGGCCCGATCGGGGGGCCCCAAAACATCAGGGGGGGCTGTGACCCCGTCGTTTCCGTAGCTTTGGCACCATACGGTGACATACGATTTTGTTTTACCCCCAAATTTTTAGGGAGGGGGCACCTGGGGGGGGGTCAGGGGGCCCCCCCCCTACCCCCCACCCCATACAGGAGGATTTGCGGCTCGCGGCTGGGGGTACCCCCATGCCGCAAAGACCCTTTACCAAAAGGCTTCTCCGGGTTGCCCGTCCCTCGGGACCGCATCAGCGTCGCCCACTTACCGGTTGGGCGACTTGGCTTTTTTTTCTTGCAGTGGTATAAACCCCTCGCGGACACCGAACTAAAAGGTGCGGGTTTTTTTTGGGCCATTCCCCCCGAAAACTTTGATATATCTTAAAATAATATTTAAAGTAGATCAAAATATGTTATAGGTACTTTATGTATAGGCAATTAAAAAGTATTGTATTTGTTACTAAAATTTTTTAATATAATTTACTCATTAATTCTATTAATTTGTGATTCAAATGTCATTTACCAATGCATTACAATTAGTAACAGGGGTATGTGCTTGCTTTTTTTCACAAAAACTGTCGAAGTCTAGATCTGTTGAAATTATCTACAATCGCATTTCATATTATGCGTTTAATTTGTTTGTATATTTTGTTTTCGTTGCCACTCAAGTTGCGACATATTTTACAGTTAAATACATTGTTCTGAATGGCATTCAAATGTTTATAGCTGTGTAAAAAATACTATGTATTTCGCATGAATTTGTAACCTAAAATTTAGGAGCTGTTCTTGCTTAAATTTTGATTTTAACATCGAATCTGTTGATACGTCGATATAACTTGTTTCCTCTCCTTCATTAAAGGCTCTTTTCTCTTAAATGGAAAAATGTGTATTTTCCATCAGAAAATTATTTAGTTTTGCAAGACATTGTACTAACGAGTATAAAATTATTTAGTGGAACCCGGGTTAGTAAACAATAGAATATTTAATACACAAAAATAAAATGTTTTAATGTTCTTTTATTAAATTATAATAATTATATAAGTTCAAAAAGCATTGCAAAATATATAAAATTATTATTCATAGATAAAATTTTCTTTTTTAATGGATACAAGGAGCTTCTAAAGAGAAAGTGAATCTATTTTGCATATACATCTATAATTTTTTTTCCGACTTTTTTATTGTGACTCGTGGAACTCCTGGGAACGCCTTGTGGAATTCCAGGGTTCCGTGGAACACAGTTTGAAGACCACTGTCATAATACATTTTTTTTCTTATTAAATTCACAAATTTAAACAGTTATTATTTGAAGGAATTATTAAATAACAACAAGACGTACTGATGGCAATATTCCTTTTTATCATCTGACAAGCAGTAGGTTTTCAATAAATATGTTTGGAGAAACAGTCATCTGTCATTTGATCTGTTTAAATGTTTCAGGAAAAACACATGCTGGTGTTCGTGGAGGCGTCGGTGCTGGACGAAAACTACTTGCTCCTCAACCCCTCTTATCCTTCCATCAAAGACAAGCTTTGCACTTTCAAGGAAGGTAATAATCACCATTCACTACTTCTCTTTATTTTTATTTAATTTACTGTATGGCTATTTTTTTAAGATTTCTACATGTTTCTCATTTCATGATCAATACACATTTTATTAATGTAGTATTACATATCTAAATTATCTTTATATATATACTCACATGGACAAAAAAAAATTACCGCACCAAAAAGGAGTCGTCAAAATGAAACGAAATTTTACATACGTAATGACTACTTTGATATAAGTAAGTGATTAAAAATCAAAGAAAAAGGATCATTTATTTCAGAGAAAATGACAGAAGAACGGAGGATTTAATACCCTGTTGAGCCCCCTCTAGCGTGAATGCAAGATGCGATACGATCGAGCATTGAGGCATACAAGTTCTGTATGATTTCTTGATACATTTCGTTCCATATTTGCTGTAACCTTGCCTCTAGTTCTTTCAAACTCGTGGAATGCCCAACTCGCCATCCCAAATGATCCCAGATATGCTCGATTGGAGACAAATCTGGGGATCGGGCAGGCCAAGGAAAGAGTAATAACAGTGCGGAGACAGTCGCGCGTACTGCCGTGTGAGGCCGATCGTCATTGTCTTGTTGAAAAAGGGCTCCTGGGAGCCGTTGCATTAGTGGCAACACGTAGCCAGTTTGCAGGATGTCATGGACGCCACCACTGGAGCTGTCATGGTGCCTCCGGATCAATACTAGGGTGATCATGTATTGTAGGCAATGGCACCCACCATTACAACAGCTGGAGGAGCGGTTTTGCTCGCTGTAACAAATACAAGATTGAGGCGTTCACCGGGGATGCTCCCACACGAACACGATTGTCATCACTGCTGAGATTGAATCTGGATTCGTCGCTAAGGGCGACCTGGTTCCTTTTCCTGCAGTCATTTTTTTCTCGTGCGCGGCACCATTTCAACGGAGGGTCCATGGGGGGAAAAGGGCCCCATAATGGGGCCGCCCCAAATGTCCTTAAACCAGGCACCTTCGTATGGTTCAAAAGATCAGCCCCTAGGGGTCTGAGGGCCTGGATGGGGGGATGAAGCAGTTGGCTGCGCGTGCATTTCTTACGATGTGGGGTCTTCTCGACAACTGGTCTGTCGAGGGCATCCTGACCTGGTCTTCGGGTAAATGACATCTCTCGGACCCTGGCCCCAAACACCCCCCACAACACAATCAAATTGGTTAATTGACGAGCTCTCTCAGCTGCCCACTGGTTTCCATCATGCCAATGATTCTCCCTCCCCCCTGCTCATATGTCTTCGAAAACGGGGGGAATGGCATGTCTCCTCAGCTCTTGTTTTTGTAAACGATTCACACACTCAAACAAGCTTTGGTTATCTGTTTTTACCCACGGAGAACGATGTTAAATGCCTCTCCCGGCTATATGTAATGGCAATACGCTGGTTTCTAATCATTTGCATATCTCTCCGACATTCCCTCATTTTTTTTCGTTACGATCCCGCAATTATTTCTTGGTGCACTAATTTTTTTGTCCATGAGTGTATATATATATATAAGAAAATAAACTTATATGTGGTGAAGCTATGTATATATATATATATATATCTGCTTTTTATTTTAAAACTGTATGAAGCAAAAATTTTTACCATGGTGAATATTTAAGAATTTTCAATTTTTTTTTTTTTCCATAAAATAAATAGTAATGAGTATCTAAAGGGCTTTTCAGCATGTATAAATAAAGGGGACAAATGTTTTTAATTATTAATTAATGATGATGCTCTATCTTGGTAACTTTCAAATAAAAAAGTATTTACATTTGTGGGACAACCTCTCAAAATCGGAACATGACCTAACGTGAATCAGTTTTATTCATAAAAATAATCCAAAAACTTGAATCTACTTTAAGCAGAACATGGAATAAGCAGAGATGGAACATCGCACCTCAAATTTAAAAACTCTTTTTATTTCTTTTTTCTCGATTTCTGGCTAATATATTGAAAAAAATTTTATTCATTTTTTCAAAAAAATTTAAGATGAAATATTTTAAAAAATTTAAAATTAAAAAGAAACTTGGATAAAAGCCAGTTCTACATAAATATGATATAATTCAAAACAGATGTCGTAGAAAAGGCCTAGAGAACAGTTCTTTGTTTAAGAAGGTCATTTTATATTTGCCTTTTTTTTTTATGTTCGGAATATATTCTTAATTCTGAACTTTTTTTAGAATGAAAGGTTATCCAATAAAAAAAAATTCTTATGGTGTATTTTTATCGAAACCGCCGTTCTTGAAATTCCTTGAATACATTAATTAAATATGGAATTATATACATATCTCGAGTGCTTAAAGTTAATTACACTTTTGTAAATTATAAAAATGAAATATAAAACTGGCTTTTGCGGAGGAAAAATAATATTTTTCGAATGAGTGATTTTGCGAGTGTCATATATTTAAATGTGCTTCTTTTCTGTTTATAACACATGGTAGAATTAAAATATTTAAATGGCATTTAATAATTTTTCAATTCAAAATGTTTTCGTTCGAAGGTTGAATTATTTTCTTTATTTTTTAGTTGAATATATATATATATATATATATATATATATATATATATATACTTTTGTTTTCCGTATTAGGCTAACAAATATATATTATTGATATTATGGTTAAAATAGTCATATTTAAGGAATTTCTACCAGACGATGTATTTCACTTTATTAAATTGGCATATGCATTTCAATTCAAAAAATAAATGCACACAAACTTTGTCTTTTGTTCTTAACTCAAACTCAAATCGCAATGGCTCAAAAAGGGAAAATTACGTATAATTTTCTATATACATAATTATATTTTCTTAAATATAATTTTCTGTATATAAGCCCCCTTGCGAAATAATCATAAAAGGCTTTACAACGATTAAAATAATTAGAATCATTAAGCGATGGTTCTTGCATTTAACCATTTAAATGGAAAAATGGGAAGTAATTCATTCTAATGGTGAAACAATATCTCCATTGTAAAACAAATGTTGAAATTTTAATCATCTTTCAAAAATCAACACCATTTGGGTATTTTTTTAAAATTATTTGTTATTAATAAACTATAAACATGTGATGCATTGCTTTTCATTTATTGCAATATTCATGAACATTGAATGCGGGCGCGTGCGTATACTACCACATTAAAGTATTCGTTTCTTTGAAATCATGCAAATAAATATGAACTCGATACTGATCAGAAAAAGAGATCACGAAACCATGTATTAGATTAAAATTTTATATATATATATATAGTTTAAATCTACTCTCCAATTCTGCATATCTTAATCCCTTTATAGTTTTAATTGATTTTTTATTACCAGCATTTTATAATTAGATGTGTGTGTATTATACATTGCTTGGATTTTCTTTTCTTCCAACTTTGAATCAGTACTTTTAGACGAGTATCATTGTTCAATGTTTCGATTAATGAAAGCACAATCCCCCCTCCCAGAACACCAGAAACAATAACAAAAAACCTGCCTTCTTAAGTAAAGAATAACACTCATATACAATCATCGGAGTGAGAAAAAAAAATAGAATTTTTGCATAACATGAGATACATTTTTTTCACACGCTACTCAATTGTGCAGTTTTAAGTAATTAAAATCCCAGCATTAATTTTCTAGTTCTATAAGCCAGGGGGTGGGCATTAAGTAGATCGCGATCGACCGGTGGACCGCCAAGACGTTTTGGGGTGATCTCTTGAAGATTAGCAATAAGTAATTATATACATAAATATTCAAGATTGGCTGACAGTATGCAGACTAACTTGTACTTGCTATAACTACGTGAACTAACTTTACATGAAAATGTTATATTTTTAACTGTATTTTGAATTGTTTGATAATAAATGCATCATTTGATATATTTGTGACTATTATTATTATGTTTATATCTTGCACTTTGCTTTAAACGCGATCTTAAAAGTGAAGTTTTTTTTTATTGTAGTTATGTACGCAATTACCGTAAAATCCGGCGTATAACGCGCACCCATACTTTCAAGCTGATTTTTTTAATTTTTAGATATATTCGTCGTATAACGCGCACCCCTATTTTTCGATGAAATGTGGAATATTAGTATACATTGCTCTTACATTTTGAAGTCATTTATTCGAAGTATTATCACCAGACTTTTGAAAAAATAGTATATATACTTCTAGAACTACAACTCTTTTAGTTCATAAAGCAAGCCATTACTTTTATATAAGTAGTATATTTAGATACATGTAGAAGTAAAAAAAATTTTATGCTCATCTCTTTTATTATTTTTAAAGCTATCGTTTTTATACTCGGAGTATAACGCGCACCCTTAAGTTTCGATCTTATTTTTTGTGTTAAAAGTGCGCGTTATACGCCGGATTTTACGGTATATATTCTGTATTTATTATTGTCATAATAAATATTGTAGATCTTTTTCTTACCTCACCACACCCACGCCATTGGGCGAACCGCAATACCTTGAAAAAATAAGAAGTAGCCCGTACCCTGGAAAAGTTTGCCCACCCGGGGTATAAGCAAACCATAAATATAATACTTTTCTCAGAAGTTATCTATGTTTTAAATTTTAAAGTGACTTTAGGCTACTCTGTACTCAGTTCTATTCTTTTTTTTTTGATAGTATACCAATCATATTTGAAGGTTCTAATAAATCATTTATAATGAAGTTGAACTTATTACGCTTCACTATAAAAAGAAGCAATAATGGGAGGTAGAGGTCAACAAAGTAAACTTGCGTCTGTATGTAAAGGGGCTTGCTAATGGAATTGACCAATAGAGGAACATCACTCTTAAGTAGTCACTGTTACGAACCTTTTACATTAGTGAATGAATGACACGTGTCTCTTCTTTATCTTTTCAGGCCGAGATGACCTTACAGACAAAATCGATTTCATTATCTGCATGGGCGGAGACGGAACACTGCTCTATGCTTCATCTCTCTTCCAGGTAAAACATGTCACTCACTTTATTTTTTTGGTCTTTGTTTTAAGAACAGGACCTTAATGATGTGTTTTAAGGAGCTATAAATCTAAAAAGGGCGGAGTCGCTAAGTGGACTCCATCCGGTGTAGTTTCCGGTCGTCTGTTACGAGCCTAAAATGTGTTGTCGATGTTGACAGATGACCGGTAATCCCTGCTGTTTACACGTTTTTCAATTATGCAGATCCCTTTTTTAGGCCCGTCCTCACCTATTGTCTTTGAGTGTTAACAAAATTTGTGAAAAACGTGTTGAAATAGAAAAGAAAAATGTCTCTGTAGAAAAATAAGAACTGTGTTATACAGCATTGGGGTTCAAATTGGATGATGTACGTATACTTAATTGAATTTCTCAAAATGTACGGTACGAAAAATAAAAAAAAAATCAGTGTTTCCTAAAAAAACGCACATTTTTAGTGTTGTTTGTGGGAGCGTTCAAAGGAGTGAATGCTGTACGTTTAAGAGGAATTTTATCTAAGCTCTGGTAGCGTATCACGCTTTCATGCCACAGGTCCGGTATTCGTACCCCGGGCTGGGCAAGGTCAACCCTTCAGTAGGTTGATAAATACCAAACTTGCTTAAGAACTAACCACTGGGGGTTTCGCGTCAAACTGACCATTTGAACGGATCATCTGCTCATGCACCTCAACACCCAAGGTCATGAAAACTGAGATGGTCACAGTTCTGCGCCTTTTTTCGCATACATCGGTGAATTTCGTAGCGTTCTTTATTTTTTTACAACATTTAATGATAGAAAATCAAAAGCAAACAGTGAAAAAGAATAACCACTAATGTTTGGATAATGATATGAGATGATGAATCGTCTGAAGACTTGAAGCTAAAGTAGTTTCAAGTGCAGATTACAAGAGGCCTTAGCGTCTTCTTCTTTCTTATCCCTCTCCCCTGAATCAGACCAGATCCATGAGTTTGTTCACCCTTAAAAAATCCAAAGCCAAAATATGCCTCTTCAAAAGGTCCTCTAGTACCAAGTCAACGCAATCAAGTAAATGTTGCGGGGTAGTTTCTGAATCATTAGACTTGATGCAAATTGGAAAAGTCTTGGCATCATAACTTCAAATGCCCCGTAGACAGAGTTTGATCTCTCCTGACACCTTTAAAAATGATTGACGTTCCGGGACACTGACTAAGATACCACGGATGGTTGTTGTTTCCAGGAGATGTTTATGGATGCTTTATGTTTTGAGTATAGTTTCAGGTACGTCAGAGGTTCCTCATTGACCTGAGTCATTGAAGTACCACCCTTTGCAAGGTGATCAGCAATGCCATTATATTTCAAATTCACATGGGATGGAATCCACTGCAGAGGAATCAAGGCAGAACTAGACAGGTCCTGAGTTTATCAACAACATTTATTCGCTTGTGGTCTCTAATTAGTCTCCAATTGTTTAAATATTGAATAGCACTTTCACTGTCTGAAAGAATCCAGATTTCGTCAGTTAAATGATGCTCAGAAACACAGTCTAGAGCCATGTCAATGGCAATCAATTCAGTGAGTAACGTAACTTAACGTAACGTGGATTTAACGTTAAGTCCATCACTAGATGGAAATAATGGGGATAGATTAATGAATCTAATCCTCAAACAGAAGGCCTGAAAATGGTGGTTCAAAAGTCCAGATTCAATTGTAGATTGATGTCCATTATGGCAAAATGAGATTTCTTCAAAATCTTTCCAATTTTTCTGAAAGTCATCATACAAAAAGTGAAAATCACATCTTAATTTTATCTCCAGCGTACATTCAAAGTTTTGAAATATTTTATAAATGCACCATTTCTTACTTAAGAAGATTAAGTTAGCTATTAATTAAGCTTTATAAAATAGGATACGAAATATTGTAAAACAGTGGAGCTACGTGTTACGGAAGGCTAATGCAAAGAGCCTGCTCTGAACATCTAGACAAAAAAAAAGTCTAAATATTATTGAAAATTCGCTACCTAATAACTTAAACATCTATTTTTAAGTCAGTGTTCTTAAAATTTAAAAACATTCTATAAACACAACTAACAACAAATTTTACCCTTTCTCGTTTCTATCAAAATGATGGGCTGAGATTAGGGGTTCTGTGTTTGCGGGGTAGGGGGTTCAAAAGTAATCCATCAAAAAAGATCATATCTTATACCAAAAATAATTTTATTTACCATTTTATATTTTCTAATGGTAGTTCTAGATCAGTTGTTCTTGAACTGTCGTCCCGCGGATCCCAGAGCACTCCAGGGCCTGTGTAGAGGGTCCGCGAAGGGCCTCGTTTATTATTAAATTTCCTTTTACAGAGAAAGGGTTTGTAGAAAAATTGAAAGATGTATGCTGCTAGACTAGATCACTAAAATTTTCGGCAATGAATAAATTCTACTAGAACATGTATTTCGATCAAGAATATTATTTCAGGGGGGGTGTTCCCGGGAAACTTGAGGGTCTACGATGTCGGGCTAATACATAAAGGGGGCACGATGATCGAAAATTTAAGAACTTCTGTACTAGACTATTTATAACGAAGGAGGAGACAGTTGGTTTATTTACAACCAGATAATTTTTTAGTTACCCCTTTTATACATTTTTTAATAAAAATATTGCCGTTTTCTATAAAATGAATGGATTGTTAAGGGAAAAAAGAAAAACTAATTTAGCAATACGGTGTTAGAGAATAAAATATGGGGAAAATTTTTTAAACTGAAAGAGTGCATCCACTCATGTAAAAATGAGTATTATACCCAGTCTTTAGCTAGATCGAGTGGACCTTGTATCAAAACTCTTTTGTGAAAAATAAATAAAAGGGTTTTATATTAATAAGATTTACTTGGTTCGAAATGTTACACGTGTGTGCTAGGCCCTTATAGCTTGGAGCCCGTATCATTGATTCGGCTGATACAGTGGTGGCTATTCAAGGTATAGCAAAACATGCCTATCTTCTGCAGGAAAGTTGTCAGAACATTAACGCTGGAGAACTTTATTATATATGAAAACATAATTCAGATTTTAATATAATTCTTTAAGATTACGTAAGGAGAGCTTAAATAAATGAGCGTTGGTAGCCCCATTTTTGGGAAATAGCTCATTGTATGCGTGAATCTTCTGTTTGGCTATTTTATGACCTCTATCTTTTTAATTTGTGTATTAATTCTCTTTTTTTTTTTCCTTTGCAGCAAGCGTTCCTCCAGTAATGGCATTCACCTCGGTTCCTTAGGGTTCCTTCCCCCTTCGAGTTCGACAACTTTGAAGAACAAGTGACTAACGATCCTAGAAGGTATAAACCCACTTTTTTCCTTAATTGTCAGCTTTTCCGGGCATTCAGGGCTATTCCCCATTATCGGAGAACGTGATCCGTCACAGTACGATGGAATGCGAGTCCTCGGATTGGAATCTCGCTAAGAACGATGCTTGAACCGTAAATGATTTCCTTGCCCTCGCTCGTTGCCGACAAAACATTTGTCGAGCTGCTACTATTCACAAAGGATAATAACTCAAACTTGAACGACGCTATATATATATAAAAACTGAGGATTTTTCATTTGTTTTGCAGTTAGTTTACTTATATTTACTTTTTTCTGTTTGTATTTCAAATTCTTTTCAACCTGCCTACTTAGGATTGTGTTTGATCTGGACCATATTTCCCTAGGATACTATTCCAAATTGGATATACTATCAGACCCTGGGTGTACATTTGTACTTCTAGTTATTAATGATTGAATCAATTATTGTTTCCTGTAAAAAAAATTCTATTCCTATTTATTAAATCTAAACACCATCAAATCAATCGCACCCCAAATTTCAACACGTTTTTGTGTAAAATAAAATAAGTGTAAGTTTATCGAGATTTTCGATACTTTAAAATTTAAAAATAAAAAATAAGAACTAATAAAAAAGGAAAAATTTTTTTTTGCTGGAATTTAAACACATACATGAACCTGAAATTTACTTAGTGGTGAGTGAATTTTAAATATTAAAAACGAGGGCTTTTGGCTGTAGTACTTTAATCGCTTTATCATGTAGAATTTGCCCAAAAACCAACAAAATATTTTTTTTCCCGCCTTCGATTCTTAGCCAAAATCGATTTTCAGTAGCTTTAACATTGGAAAAAGTACGGCTTAGATTATAATAAATACGCTAATTTCAATCACCTACTTTTTTTCCGGAAGTCAGTGGTTTAACGTACACCCCTCATCGGGAGGAGGGCCAGGATTCTTTTTCCCCAAAGCTTGGCTAAAGCTAAGTACGTCCCCTTTGAAAAGATTCGGTTTTGGGGTAAAAACCTACTTTGAAAAGGGTTCCTAATATTCTCAGTTACGTCACGGGATGGAAGTATATCTTAAATTGTTGTTGTCGTGTTTTATCCAGGATACATATGAAATACAAGTGGTAGAACAAAAAAAAATACAACAAACAAAAAAATATAGAAAATTTATTACAAATGATGATCCCAGCATATAATAAAGGGTGCGCTGCTTTCTATTCAAGAGGGGGAATCCATTACAGGCAAAGTCCGATTTTTTACCGAAGAAATCATGCTGCCTTACTCGGATTTGAACCCCAAACCCACTCGGTTACAAGCCGGGGTCATATCCACCCGTACTGGCTGGGCGGCATATCTTAAATTTAACGTTTAGGGTATCCGACACGTTCGGAAAACGGGGATTTTGAAAAAGCGGTATAAATGGATTATATTTATGATATTTAGTGTCAGATTAGAAAATTATATAAAATTGTTTTAAGAATAGTATTAAAATAAAAAAATATTTAAGTACAATATTTTGACAAAAATGAACATAGAATGACCCATTTTCAAAATATTTTTCTTTTGTGAAAAATGCTTCTTATAATAATATTTTGCCTGTATATAGCTCAGACCTCTGTACAGAGGCTCAACTAAATTTTTTTGAAATGTATCACTTAGAAGTCAGGTTTATCCATGTTTTACGAAAACAGGGGGGAGAAATTTTAAGAAAAACGCCGATAATTATTAAAAATTTGGTTGTAAATCTGAAAATAAGTGAATTTTTCAAAAATCCTGTTGAGCCTCTGTACAGAATCTGAGTATATCAAGCAAATTTTAAATAATAGAAGCATTTTCAAAGGAAAGAACGAAAAAAGGTTATTCTAAGTAATTTTGCCAAAATTTTTTGTATTTAAAAAAATTTTTTGGGTCAAAATGTTCTTAAAAAATTTTATCATGTATTCTAATCTAGTGACATAAATATCATGAAATACCCATTTATGCGCTTTTTAAAATCACTTTTCCCGAACGTAGTCTGGATACCTAAAATTATCATTATATGATGCTGGTTTTAAGTACCTTATATAATAAATGGGTACAGGGACTTTTGCGAAAATGTTTAAAGGGGTGGGGGGGAGTCTCCTTCCAGTGGCGTAACGAGAATATTAGCCCCTTCCTGCAAAGTCAGGTTGGGATCCCAAGCCGGATCTTACAAAGGATTAAAAACCATAAACTTTGGGCCTCCTAGAATCTTCCCCCTGTGCGGGGGGTGTATATACGCCACTGTCTCCCGCTCCAAAACACATATGTAATAAATCCACAAGTATACGTGTGTTAAGTACGGGGAGTACGTTTTGAATCCGAAACTTATACGAATTTCGCCTGCTAAATCAAGCGAATATAATCATCCTTAACTATTCGATTTGGGAAAATTATTCGAAACCATGGTTACCAATGGTCATTTTCGCGGAATGGTAGCCGACAAGGGCCAATGGAGTCCTGATACCGCTAAATCCCGCCATGTAGAGGGGCTGATGCATGTTAACTTTTTTTGGCTCAAAGTCCCACATTGGGCCCGGGGTGGAAAGCTTGGAAAGTAAGATCCCAGTTCAAGAGTCTTCCCGTCCCTTTTACCAAGGTTTAAAATTACGAGATAAAAATAAGCCACTCGTAGCTTCTAAAGGTGGGATAAGTAAAAATTTTAATGAAATCAACCATTTTGAATTATGGACGTAGTAATAATCGTACGGAAAATCTACATACCTAATGAAAGCTAGACAGGTGCATCGATACGAATGCAATAATGTGTATCCAAAAAGAGAAAAATTAAATTAATGATAATATAAAAACAAGTGAATGTTCTCTGGAATTGCATTTTTTCCCAATTTCCGAAAATATTCCCGAACATTTTTTTAATATCTGAAACCCCACGAATGAATCGTTAAAATAGACATAAAATGTTTGTGTTTAAAGAGAAATGAGATCTCTTCGTTAGAAACCATTTTTTTAACATGCACTTAATAAAAATTCCTGGTACTATGAAGAAAAAAATAATGAGAATATGTTTCTTTTTTCCTAGGCCACGCAGCCTTGACCCTGCGAAGTCGTCTGCGATGTATCATCGTTCGAAAGAATGACATCAGCGAAAAGAACAACGATCCACACACTAGCTTTTGGTATTAAATAATGTTATTTCAAGTTTTAGAACTTTGGTGCATTTTTTTATTATTTTATTTATTTATTTTGAATCCATAAAACTATTTTACTTAAAATAAATCGCGCATGGAATGAAAAAAACACGAGAAAAATCAACTAAAAAAAAGAACAAAATAATGTAAGGCACAAAAATATATCAGATTAGTTTTTATGTGTGTTTTTCAAAAATTTTTTTTAAAATAAATTACAATATACATTACATTGAAAAGTTTGATCCAGTTTTTATTACGCAGTTCTTAAGATTTTTTTTTTTTTTTGTTTTTATCGTCTCCTTTTTTTTTGTGACAAAGTGAAACGACTAAAAGTGCGGCCGATGCAAGGGTTAACTTACCGGGCCTTGAACCATTTTGTAGCCCTCTCCTCTTCATCTAAAAAAAAACAGGACTTGATTTTCTAAAGCGGAAATACATTTACCTTTTATGCTCTCCTTAGGAGTCGATTTCCGAAAAACCCAGTCTTAGTGGATCCCTAATTAATAAAAGAAACATGCTTTCCAAATTTAATGTCGTATGTTTCATAATTTCCAGAAATGTCATGTGATGAGTAAGTGAATGAGTAAATGAATGAAAGTGACTCTTTTTTTTTTCTTTTTACAGTAACACCCCAAACTTACGCGATAAGTGGGGGGGGGGCTGAGTGATAACCACGTAAGTCGGGGTATAATATATTTCTCTTATAAATACGTAAAGTTCTTTTTAGTTGAGGCCGAGGACGAAAGAAAGTAATATAATTTAGAAAAAAAAAATGTCTAATAAAATCTTATATAACACAAATACAAACGTATATAATGTATGCAAATACAAATATTGTATTATTTACCTGAAAGAGCTCCAAAAAGTATGATAAAATGAAATAACGTGTTAAGGATTTGTATATATGATACTTGTATTATGGTCTTGTATAAAGCTTGTTATGACTGCGTATTAGAGATTAGATAAGGTACAGTGAACCCTCCTATAACGCGGTGAGTGCGTACCGCGTTATTTGGAAACCGCGCTATAAGAAACTCGGATTTAACCGTACAAACCAGGCTAATTCGTAGCGCGTTGTATGGAAACCGTTTGCCGCGTTGTATGGAAATCACGCTATAAGAAACTCAGAATTATTACAAATCACATCATTCGTACCGCGTTATATGGAGACCAATAAAAACCTTTTTGGCGCGATTCCTTAATCCTTTTGTTTTGTCTACGCCATGCCTCATTGCGCGCTCCGCTCTTTTAATTTATTCCTCGATCAGTGTAATCACTACTTTTTTTTATTTAATAATAAAACTAGATTTCGAAGGGAGAGGTGGTGGCAAGATTTTAACATAAAATAAATACAACAGAAAGTAATATTATGGATTACACTTGATGTAAATTATTTACACTGTTTTAAGCTTCATTACACAAAAATTTGTACTAATTGTTACTTTTGCCTGAGCGAGGTCTTTTGAAAAAGAAAAAATCCTAACATTATATACGTTACCCCCATAGCAACAGCATTTATACACATAAAAAAAAACTCAGTAAAGTTATATTGTAGATATTATCGCCTATCTTGGCGAACATAAAACAACTTGGCTCTAGCCCCACTGTATCAAATTAGCATCCCAGATGAGTTACGCAGTTTGATAATTAGACCGACGATATCAGTTAAATTCATTCATTGGTGCGTGGAAAGAAAATGATGGGACGTTGTTGAATGGAACCCGCGCTGTAATGGGTGATGATTTGTGTTTTGGGACAAACGCAGTTTTGGTTATACCTGCGCCAAACATTCATGAGGTCTGGTGGTCTGACGGGAAAAAGAAGAAAGGAGAAAAATGGATGACAAAATGGAGGGGCGAAAATAGAGAAGGATCACTGGGGTACCCCGGGGTTGTGACACCCGTGTTTACCAAAGATAGTAAACCCCTTGGGAAAAGGAAACGATCACTTGTGTGTGTGTGGATACCTCGGGATTGTGACACCCGTACCCACCTAAAGAAGGTGAGCCCCCTGAGGGGACCGCGCTGTAAGAGTACCACGTTATAGGAGGGCTATCGCAATTTCAACTCCGCGTTATGTAGAAACCACGTTCTGAGAGTATCGCGTTAAAGGAGGGTTGACTGTACTAATACAAAATTTATATTGCATGAAAATATATTGATGCCATATATTCAAAGCATATCATGATATTAATTTCTCTTCTTTCAGGTTCTAAACGAGGTGGTTGTGGATCGAGGACCCTCTCCTTACCTCTCGAATATTGACCTGTATTTGGATGGCAAACATGTGACCACAGTCCAAGGAGACGGTATGTGTTTTAACTTTGTTTCTCTGCTTACATTGTTTTAATTCCTCCCGTTGGTGGGATGTGGAAGTTAAGAAAGGAGTGCCACCTCAAATGTCGTCCTTGTCACTTGACCGCGATCAAAATTGCGAGCTCCGTCACCCTCATGTTGTTTTAAAGGTCGTATCACACGTGCACGTTTCAAGCAATTTTTCGACCAATTCGTGCAATTTTTACTCAGTTGCTATAGCAACGGCTTTTCGAACAACTTTTTGCTAGTGAGTTCAAAAAATTGTTCCAAATAAAAGTTGCTTGAAATTCTAGCCAATGGGGTTCTTCGGTGCCCCATGTCATAAACAAGATGGCGGCTTCGGTTTCGTCTAACACATTAGATATGCCGTATAATATTTTAATGGTGTATAATATTTTAACGGCGTATAATATTTTAAACAGGATGGTGCTCAATTTCTATTCACGCTCCTCAACAAAAGCGCAAGCGAAATAAAAGAAATAATTTTGGATGTTCGTTTCCCGAAGCAGAAAAATCAGCGAGTAATTTTTCAATGTGGAGATAGAGCGCAACTGACGTCAGAGCCTGTCGTTTTGTGTACGGCAACCCTCCCCCCTCAGATTAGGCCAAAAATTGGACGAAAAAATTGAATGGAAAATGTACGTGTGATACGGCCTTAAGCCGCATTCACACCAAGGTAGTCAGCGTCGAGTGTTGAGCGTCTAGCCAATCAGAGACTTCATCTTGAGCGAGATGAAGATTGGTATGAATGCGGCTTTAGAGTGCGACGTAAATTAAATCACTCTGACGCGAATTCATCTGAGCTAGAGCCCCACTACAAGGATTAGGGGAAAAGTCGACACTAAAATCATTTAATACACAATAACCTATTTCTTGTAAAATTTTGCATGATTAGCTTCAGTATGGAAGGTGGAAAAGACATAGATAATTATAATAAAAACATATTATTTTATTCTACCTACTTGGACTAAAATCTGCCGAATTCTGGCTAGTTAAAATTCTATCTAAAAATTATAACTGTTGCCAAATATAAAATATTAATCTTCGAGTGACCGCCCCGCACAAACGATCAAATATTTTGTTACAGGCTTATGCCAAAACTAGAACAGTTTAGGCCGTACCTGCAGAGCCGGCTGACGTAATCCCTCCACAACGTAGTACAATCGGTGTGTATATGCGCAATATATAATTGGTATCTCCTATAAAAGTCTCTTCAGTTCTGGTTATGCACATATTTTTCCAGTACAGTTGAACCTGTTTTTGTGCGGTGCATAAGGACCGCATACGTATTTACCCAATTTATAAAATATTAAAGGCAAAACCTGACTTTCAGGGAAAAGGGGGTTCCTAACATTTTCCGTTACGCCACTGGTAAATAGATAGAAAACATTACAGTGGCGCCAAAGCCATTGAAATTCATGCACCACATAAAAAAAGATCTCACATAAAAAATCGCACAAAAGTAAAATCGCACAAAACAAATCGCATAAAAAAAGACCGCACAAAAACAAGTTCAACTGTACAATATTTTTTGTTAGTGCTCATTATGTCACCATAACTTACGCTCACTTTCCAAGTTTCCACACTATGCCAAAGTTAATATATTGACTCTCGATAGATTTAATGTATGTGAGCCCATCTACACAGTGGCACCAGGTTCACACCCACTTCTAGATAGAAACAAACTGGCTTTTGTGGAGCGAAAATTAGCTCTAAAGTACTTTTTCGCTCCAAAGGATAGATAATTTCAGATTCCATAAACATTTTTTTAAAAAAGAAGTTAAAAAATGTAATGATGTATTACAAAAAAATTTGAATAGTTAAATATAATTACAAAAAAAATGAGTTCTAATGAACAAAATTTTCATTTTTGAATATTTCTCGTGACATAAAAGTTCTAAGCACAAAATTTGCAGTCATTCTTTCAATAGTTCAAGAATTATTCAAGATCAAAACTTACGATCGGAAGTAGTGGAGCCTTAAGGGACCGTATACAGATATTTTATAATCAACTATCGATCTATTCATTATAATCACGCATTTTAAATTGTTCTAACTTCCCCTGCGCTTAATGATTTCCATGGTTAACAGTACAACTGTTATAAGAAAGATCCCTTTTCTTTGGATAAGGGGAAATTAATATATTAATATGTAATACGCTATTTTTTTTTCCTATAAAAACATTGGCATAACTAAGCCATAATTTGCTACGAAAGACAACAGGAAATATTTCCTTGCATTTATTATAATTGAGCAAAGCAAATTTTTAAGCACTCCAAATCGAAGTTTTGAGTTTAATTCTTGTCCCTAAGCTCATATATTTTCTTATATTTATTTCAAAATCAAGTATAATTCATTCTTTTCTGTCTTACTTTAATAGTGGCAATGCCTTTTCTTGCAGGTCTGATAGTATCTACGCCAACTGGGAGCACAGCTTATGCTGTAGCAGCAGGAGCCTCCATGATTCATCCCAGCGTGCCGGCCATCATGATCACCCCCATCTGTCCACATTCTCTCTCTTTCAGACCCATCGTCGTGCCTGCTGGAGTCGAACTCAAGGTTAGTTGATGTTTTAGTTTCATTATACATAGTCTTCATATGATTACCTCTAGAAATTGCTTCCTCAACAAGTACGAAGACTAAATTAAATAGAGGCAACTTAACCTAGAAACTCACAGGAGAGCCGGCATGCACTAGTTGGATGTGGGAGAGGTGAGTTGGTGCTGTTGTCGATGTGTGGAATGCAAAAAACAGTCGATCTAGTTAGAAGGGTAGTTGTTGTGAGTGGCATTAAAGAGAGAAGTCTCGTTTCCATCGCTCTAAAGCACACTCGTATTTTCAAAAGGTGATCGCCAGTCGTTGCTTAAAATCGAGGTTGCCCGCGGCAAAAATGCAACAGAATGTTGTCGAGGATTACTGGAAGCCTGTGGCAAAAATGCATTTTTGTATAGAATGGTTACACGATGAGAGTGGGATTCTTACGTGTTCTGTGCCTGCATGACGAACTCTCAACGCAGACTACTATAGCCGATTACTAAATCACCGCGTCCGGCTATGTGGCGCAAACGTTGTGAGGCATGTGCCCGTGGGTACCCCACTTCTACATTATCTACGCGACCTGTTTCTGTAGGAAATAACGAAGAACCAGACATATCATTCATCTTAATATCTCTTTATTAAGATCTTAACTTAATCACTAAACACAATGATAATAATAATTATAGAAAGTGGATCTGGAGTGAGAAGACACAATTCGTATTACCAAATAATTGCGTAACTGACCACTATCTCTAACTTTACAGCTTACGGCTTAACTCCTTAATACACGTAGTTTCCTTATATCTTAATTGTAGACGCTTACCGCTAAATTCCAGGTAACAGCTACCCTCTTGGCCGTACTGATGTGGCTTTAATCCTTGTGGAAAGGTATCCACATTTATCTTGAATACACAGGTACGGGTGGGTTAATCCTTGAACTAGTAATTTCCTCTAGCTTTAACTTAATCGCGTTCAGTCATAAACATAGACCTCATATAGCAACTTCACATAGCCACACCACGAACGCTAAACTTCTACTACTTATAAGATTCTTAATTTGCATTCTCATGTTTGTCTTCTGGATTTGGGTGGAAAGAATTGCCATTCTAGCCCCAAAGAACCCCAATAGGACATTAGTAGAAATCGCGATGTAAGCCCGTCACAATGTCTACGTTTATTGCAAAACAGTTTCCCTATCGTGCTGCTTGACACGGTTTGTTGTCACGTCGCAAACAATGTCGCTCTCCTATAGCGACGGAGGCAAAGGGAAATCTTGGAGCACCCTCCCTACTTAACTGACATCGGTCTTTGTTACTTCGATCCGTTTCCGAAGTTGAAGGAACCTCTCCGAGGCCGCCTATTTCATGACTTTTCATCTGTACTCTTCGCATTAAGGCGCTTCGTCGCTGACATCAACATTCAACACCTTACCAATGATCTCCAACGGTTTCCTGACATTTGGCAAAATACTGTAAGCTTAGTTGGTGATTACTTAGGAGAAATTCAACGCAATTGTTCTTGTAAGTTCATTAAAAATTAACTTACACCTTATTGTCATTGCTTAACTTGAAGCCCTCGTAGATATCTGCCTAATACTACGTAATCAGTCTTTCATTTCTGTTATGGATTAGTTGAAGAAAGGAATTCATGTTAGGCCAAACAGCGAGTAAATTAAAAATGCATTTTTGCGAATTCTTAAAAACTAATCCCATTCCGATCTTTCTGTAGAAAGAAATGGCGTAGAAATCACGGAGTTCCAGTACCAAAGGGGACGTACTTCATCAAAAAAATAAATAAATAAATTTACAGAAGCTGGAACTGCATAAATAAAGACAGAAAAATAAGTGTAAAGGCTATAAATATATACAAGCTGCGTAATTTGCTTGATAAATAAGCAATGAGTTGCGAAACAGTTCATCTTAGGGAGATCGAGACGAAAGAAAATCCATTACAATCAAAAGTAGGCGTGGAAAATTCTCCGCGTGCTTTAAAGTCGGGCAACCATGGAAAGGCTGGATTTAAAATGAAAATTGAAAACCTAAAATTAAGAAAATAAAATAGAGGAATATAATACAAAATTAAATTTTAGGGGCCATTTACTCATTGCCCTCGTATTTCTTTGAAGTGTGACGTTAACAAGCAGTTAATCAAAATATAAATACAATTACATTTTTCAATTCCTACTATTAGCTCACACTCTCTCTATACATATATTAATTTATTTATTTATCTTGGTGGAATTTTCAATCGTTAATAAAATACATTTTAAATCGCTCAATGGAGCTGAAATTTTATATACATGATTATATTTTGGATGACAATACAACAATTTAATTATAATTAATAAAAATTAATTGATTAAAACTAATTATTTAAAGAATTACAAAATAATTGGCATCATTTTTAGCGACTTAGAGACCCTTTTGGCGACTTGTGTCAAAACTTGAAAAGGTTTTTTTTCTCACGTTTTAAAGCATTCGGTTGAACTGCAATTTTATATACACGATTGTTTTGGATGACAATACGATACTTTAATGATAATTAATAAAAAATAATTACCCCTTAATGTTGTGATTCTGTCCTATGTATATACATATTTATATTAATTGTCACTATTTAATAAAAAGTAGCTAAAATAAAAATTTTCTTTGTTGATCTAAGTAGGAATTGACTTTAAAAAAAATTTTTTTTATATTACTTGTTTGTTTAACATTGTGTTACTTTATTAATGCAAAAGTTGTGACTAAATAACTCAATTTTTTTAAGAAATAATTTCAGGGGAATTATAAATTTTTATTAAGCGTTATGTGTTTTGATATTAATAATTAATCTTTTCCCTATTTTAACTCAATTGAGAAAAATGCAGCACATGTTTTGTTTTATTTTCAGATCATGGTCTCACCCGAATCTCGAAATTTGGCTTGGGTCTCATTTGACGGACGTAAAAGACAGGAACTTAGACATGGAGATAGGTAAAAAGTTATTTTTACATCACACTCATCATTTTAGACAGATTTTTTTTAAAAAATATTCCTACTGAAACTATGTACATATTTTCTCAGTTTTTGAAAATAATGAATCGCCTTCTTAAGCTCATTCTGATGCACAATGAATTCATTAAATTTCTACAATATTTCAGTTTTTTTATCTTAGAGAAATTTGGTAATAGTCATATCTCGCATTCTATATAATGACTATGTAAAATTGTTCATGTAATTTCAATTCTTCTGGAGTAATGGTCTAAATTATGTTTTTGTATTTATAATCCATGAAATATAAGACTTATAGTTGTGGAATAAATTATATTATCTTTCTTAAAAAGTAGAACTTCAAAACCATATTGCTACGTGGTGGATTTTCTCTGAGATATAGGGAACCCCTTCAGTTAACGGCCAGTGTCCTTTGGAGTAAATCGTAATTTATTCTAGATCAGTAAATACAACAGATTAACTAACAAGAAACAATTGACTCATAAATTCCACAATAATGTTTGTAAAATCCACAGTAGCGTGAAATCAAAGTTCACTCAATGATGCGAATCTGTAGTTTCAATGTTCATTAGAACAGCGATTATCAACCTGCGGTCCACCGGGTTTTTCTGATTGGCCCGGTCATGGCCCTTTGCACAAGAAAATTCAATTATTTTTTCAGGCACATATTTTTCCTTTTAGTGTGATGACTTTTAGTTTTCCTATATTTTGCTGTTATAAGATCCGTACTTGTTACTTTACCATTAAAATATAAAATGATCTTATATTCTGAAAAGAATTATTTGTTTTAGTAAAATCAAAGAAATTATTTAAATAAATTTGAAACAAAAACGTGTACAAGCAAGTCAGACTAATTTTAAACAAATAATACTGATCTCAGTCTGGAATTCGGCAAAAAGTCTTGGTTACTATCCTGCATTTGACAAATTAATGTTTGAAATAAAAATAAAAGGGGCTTTGTCAAAGAAAAAATCAAATTATCTAAGTACATGCAACTTTTTGTATAACTAGAATGTAAACAAAAAGGGTTGGGGTCTGAATGAAACTACCCACACACATAAATCGTTAAAAATTGCGTAAACCCAATTTTTTTTGTGAATGTTTGATAGGGAGTTTCAGTATAAAAATATAAAATCCAAAAATTAGAGAATTTTAATATTTTGATCAATTTTTCACATTTTAAATATTTTTCATCTTAAACCCCCGCACCACCGCCACTGCCTCGTGTTTCGGCCGCGCGTAGTGGATGTCATATGTTTGTGGCCCCACGAAAAAAGGGTCGAGTACCTCTGCATTAGAACAATGTAAGGGCGCCCCCCTTGGATACCCTTCTCCTTGATTATCAGCGTGAGCTAGAGATGTAGGAATAAATGAAGAACTAGAAGCTGCCCTAATCTTAATATTACTTTTTTAAGATCTTAAACCAATAACAGATTAGATAATAATATGATATGTGAGAGAATCTACGGTGGCTAAACACACAATATATAATACCAAAATAACGTAACCAGGGCCACTATCAATAACTAACTCCCCTAAACTCAATTTCAATGCGATCACAGATCTGAATATTTAAATAGTAACTCCTACCTTAATGTCTGATGGAGCATCAATCTATCTAATCCTAGCTGAAGTTGTCATTCACTGGCATGCAATGGTATGCACCTTGACTAAAGGCTCTCTGTCACGGGTAACTTCTCTTGGCTGTCACTTAACTTCTCGAAATACTCTTCACACTTGAAACACGGACTATCATAACATTCCCCAAATGCCACACGATCTAACATAACACTGCTCAAATGCCATCCTGCTTACTCTAAATTTCTGTTATTTAAAAGCTTCCTAATTTGCATCTTTCCTTCACGTTTTACTTCTCGGGTTGATTGGAAAAGAATTGCCTTTTATTCTGGCCCCAAAGAACCCAAAAGGATATGCTAATGAAAAAATGCGTGAGCCCGTCACAAATGAAACGCGAAGTCACGATCAAGCTTTGACTTCTTCGTTGCATCGTGTTTATATAGGCCTTGTAGAAATGAGCAATGTATTAAGCTGGGGGGAGGCAACATTTTAGGAAAGAGTGCATTTATCTGTTTAAAAAAATTATGCATGTCACTTACAACTTTTCTGGAAAACAAAAATATATCAAAGGGGGGAAACGTTACTTATAATCTTATTATGGGATTATTTAAGCAAATAGCGCATTTTTTATGCAAGTCTATGTAAGTAGTGGAATTTAAAAAATAGTATAATAAGTAAGACAAAGGTACATTCTTAGGTTTTTATTGTTAATAAACGTTTTAAAGTTCAATCACTTAGGTATAAAATAAAAATACAGATGGGTGACAAAATAATACGAACACCGCGAAAATGGCATGGCCCATTTCAAAGACGCACAGCGCGCATGTCATTTTGCGTTGCAGTCCGCCGCCTAGGATTCGAAAGGAAATTTATCAGTCGCTCAACAGCTGCAATAGGTGTTGCACGCGTCTTGTAATTTCTGAAAACGCAATAATGACGGACCTGTCACAGTTCGAAAAAGGTATGATTCTTGGAATGAGGTGCGCTGGTTGCTCGGTGACGGAAACAGCTAATTATTTGGGGCGTAAGAAGTACTGTATCTGCCGTTATGACAGCATACAAGAAGTGCGGGAATGTGGCGTCTGGCAAGACAACAGTGGGGCGGAAAGAAAGCTTACCGAGAGGGATAAAAGAGTCTTAACCCGCATAGTGGCCCGAAAGCGCAAGCAATCGCTATCCCAAATAACGTCTGAGGTGAATAGTCATCTTCGTAACCCTATTTCAGCAAGAACCGTCCAAAGGGAACTGCATGCTTCGAACTTGTATGGAAGAGTTGCAATTCGTAAACCTTTGGTAACAGCACGTCATGCTTTACAGCGATGCCAGTGGTGTAGAACACACAGACAGTGGACCCTACAAAAAGTGGCAACAAGTCATCTGGTCGGATGAATCAACGTTCTCCCTATTCCAGACCACCGGACGAGTTTATGTGTGGAGAACACCCAAAGAAGCATTTGCTCCTGAATGCATCATGCCGACTGTGAAGCATGGAGGTGGGTCCCTTATGGTATGGGGGCGATATCTTGGCGTGGTCTTGGGCCACTTGTTACTCTGCATGGCAAGGTTCAAGCTGCCCACTAAGTCGATATCCTGGGGGATCAGGTGCATCCATTTGTCCAAAATTTATTTCCGGAGAATGCCCATTTTATCAAGACGACAACGCTCCTATCCACAGAGCTAAATCGTGCAAAAATGGTTTCAGAGCTATGAGGGGACGTAGGTCATCTTTCTTGGCCCCTCAGTCACCTGATTTAAATATTATTGAATATTTGTGGGGATATTTGAGTCAAAACTCCGTGCTCGATTCCCCACCATCTACGATTTCGGCATTAGAGACCCTCTCCACGAAGAATGGTGCTTCATATTCCATTAAAAAGTTGTTCATGACCTCTATGCGTCCATCCCACGTCGCATTACAGTCTGTAATTCAGTCAAAGGGGTCCAACTCCCTATTAATAAAGCATTTCTCCTCTTTCATAGGTGTTCGTATTATTTTGTCACCCATGTGTAAGTAACTTTAATTCTAAGTTGTTATTGAACCGTCAGTACTAGCTTAATGTGCCTTGAATGAATCCTGCAAAAGGAATATTAAGTTTTGAAATCTATCACAGCTCGAAGTATTATTGACTTTGGTAGATGGATCCTGTGTATTAATGCGAAATGTGCTAATCATTTTTTTTCCAAAATCGAGACAAAAAAAAGCAAAGGTTTGTTTACGAAAGAAGTTATATGACTAATTAGGGTAAAAAAAGTAAAATCTTTTAACTGTAATCTTAAAGTTAAATTATTTAAATGCCTCACATAATATTGGTAAGAAAAGCTTAAGTTCATAACCATTCTTCATTCTCGAATAGCAAGAACTCACTGAGAGCTCAGAGTTCATTGTTTTCTACCAGATATTTTAACAGTATATCTACCGCATTATGAATTTATAAATTTTTTTGAATCACTTCATCGAAAATTAAGGGATATACATAAAGAAAATACTCTCAACTTTGGGAAATTTAACCTGTTTGAGCTAATTAATTAAATTGGTTATTTAAAGTACCGTCAGTCCATAAATGTCTAAAATATTCTCATAATACGAAGAGACCGAATGACGTTTTAGCGCAGTTTTAGCTCTTAAAATGCTAATAACCAAAAGACACTAATATTTTACACAGTACAAAATATTTATTTTTAAAGATTATTAAATTTTTAAAATTTATTTACTTTTACAAAAAAAACAGCATTTACACATAAATTTAAATTCGTGATATTCAAAAAACAGTTTTTCTTTTCATTAACACAAAAAAAATTCTGAAAACATAAAACTAAGTTCTTCTCTAACCCCCAGTGTCTGTCGGTATTTAAAAGTACCTTAAAGTTATTCAACGTAAAATTAATTATATGTATTGTTCCCAAAGTAAATAGTCAAAACGTTTTCAAAAGGTCATTAACAAAAAAAATTAAGACATAATTTTTTTTGATATTAACATTTTTTGAAAAAAAAAATGACAATCTTCGCAATCCAATCAAAATGTCAACAAAAAACCAACTTCTATAAACTATTTCCCTTTCCCCCCAAAAATCTGCTCAAGAACCTCAGCCTCTTATTTTTAAGGGGTTTTATTTATAAAGAATATTCCTGCTAAATATCATCAGAGTTTCGTAAAAAAGGTTATTTTATGTAATTTTTTAAAATGAGTGCTACTTTAAATGAGTACCATGGTGGTAAGGGGGTTAAAAAATTCACGAAACCCCTTTGGGAAAAGGGCCCCGCCTCAACAAAAGGGGATGATATAATTTTCATTGTAATTCAAATAAATTAAAATGTATTGAAGAAATTTTTTTTTTTTGGGAAACAACCCATATCAATGAAATTGAAAAAAAATAAACAATATTTGTTATAAACCTTTTCAAATTTTTTAATAAGTCTTGTTGCCCCCGTTAGAAATACGATGTACAACATTTGGGCACGGGGGACCGCAGGTTGGCCACCTTTATAAATCTTTCTCTCCTATAAATCTCAGTTTTCTGGAAACATTTTTTTTTCACCAAATTTGGTGACTTGGTGATTTAAATTTTGGGCCCAAAACCCTGTCTGTTCAATTACTATTATTTAAGGAGTCAATATTTCCCCCTTTAACTAAAATTGACTTTTCGGGGCAAATCTTTTGGCGGGAAAAAAGTAAAATTTTTATTGACTTCATTATCATGCTAAAAATGTTCGCAAGGGGGTAAAGATCTCTATTTTTTTAAAAAATCAAAAATTATCAAACTGAGTGAAAAAAATCAAAAATAAATTGGTTGTAAAACCAGTTTACTACCGGGGATATGTAATAAAGCTTGGGGGAACAAAAAACATTTAGAAAAAACATACAGAAAGAAATATTCTTTTTTCAATTTTCATGCATTTTAAAGCATGGTTCCCTTAAAACAAAATTTTA
>BMAV01014053.1:3244-45205 GCA_019973955.1 Trichonephila inaurata madagascariensis
CCCCCCCCCTCCTTAAAAAATTCCTGTGTGCGCTACTGAATATATATGATTATCATGTGATAAAAATTTCAAATGATTTGTTTAGTTGTATTGCCAAGTTACATTGTGGTTTGAAGAACGATGTTTTTTTCAAGTGCACGGATATCTGTTAAGGGTCATGAGAGCCCTTAAAAATTGTGTACCTAGACCTAACACATAAAAAAAAGTATTGCTTATAAATTGTAAAATGTGGCGTATAACGCGCACTTCTAACATAAAAAATGAGGTCGAAATTAACGGGAGCGCGTTATACACCGAGTATAAAAATAAGAACTTTAAAAATTAAAAAAAAAAAAAGATGAGCATAGGAAAATTCTTTTATGCATATCGAAATATTGCTTATTTAAAAGAAATGACAATGCCTATGTTTGTAAAGGGTTGTAGTTCTAGATGTATACTATTTTTTTTTCTAAAACTTAGAATAATATTTCGAATAAATGACTTCAAAACATAAAATCATTGCGCACGTACATTTCAAGTTTCTTAGTCAAAAAGGGAGTGCGCGTTATACGGCGAATATACCTAAAAATTACAAATTGCAGCTTAAAAGTATAGATGCACGCTATACGCCGGTTTTTACGGTATGTACCCGCGTGTAAGAGCGAGAGTCAGAGTAAAAATCCGGTTTGATATTCAAAGAAAATTCAAATTGGACTAAACAAGCGCTAGAATTTTCTAAAATATATATAAACATAACACACGCTAGACAGGTTTTTCTACTAACAAAAAGTAGAGTTTGGGAGCTAGTAATGTTAACGAACTAGTAACAATTTAAACCAATACATTACAGGTGTAAGAAAAAAAATATTCTATAATTAAATTATATATATTCTTTCTTTTCACACTCTTAAAAAATATTTTTACGGCTGTCTTCGCTAAATGTACGAGAAATTGGACTGAGTACGGAGCACATTTTCAAACTGAAAAATGTTTTCACGAAAATTTACAACGTCATAACTTATTGATCTCCTTATAATATAGAGTTTTTAAAGAGTTTCAAAGTTTTCCATAGAGACAATTCATTTTTTTCTTTTTACATGTAAAGAGGTAACTCATTTGGCATTACGGTATCGGAGAAAAAAAAAAGGTTAAACATATTTAATACTAGAAAAAAGAGGCCATTTCGGATAAAAATGTAATTATGACAAACTATGTTGCTCTTTATATATAGGATAGCTAAGTCCGAATATAATATTAATGTAATGGAGTTCTTTTATATCTGAAAAAATATTCCAAATTCGGATCCCATTCTTTAACATTAAGCGAAGATGACACTGGGCTGATTTTATAGGTTTTTTGTTTGTTTATTTTTTGTTTTAAGACTCCGCGAATAATTTTTATTTTTACGTTGATTGATATATTTGTTTATAATTGTTAAGGCGAATCGCATGGAGTTCTTTTATATCAGAAAAAATATTCCAAATTCGGATCCCATTCTTTAACATCAAGCGAAGATAACACTGGGCTGATTTTATAGGTTTTTTGTTTGTTTATTTTGTTTTAAAACTCCGCGCGAATAATTTTTATTTTTACGTTGATTGAGATTCAACTCTTTATATTTGTTAAGAAACGAAATTTGAATTGTTTCCAAGAATGTACTGAATTTACATGAGTTCTTTGTACAGTTATAGTGCGACGTAGACGTTGTGTGTGAATTACCTTAGCCCTTATGTATCAAATTCAGTATAGTCGCCTTATTTTTTCAGCTTACTGCAAACAGAAATAAGTTTTGAAATGAAAAGGTATTTTTATGCTTTACAACTTCTACAAATTGATATATACATTTACAATACTGGGGTATTTTTTTTAAAATTTTGAAAAATGTATCTTTTTTTTTTAACAGAAGTTTCAAATTCCTTTTTAAAAAATGAAATTTTTCTACTGCCGACAAGAGCTCAGAACTGATTCAGTTGCAAAAGTAGCACAGCCAAACCAATTCTCCATCTTTCCTCGGAGGCTCCAATATCGCATATTAAAATATCTAATACGATTTGACGCGGTGTCAATCACCCTTAGCGGATACAGCATTATAACTTCCAATATCAAGTAGAGAGTACTGGGCTAGGAAGAGAGCAAAAAAATATCATCCAGTTTTTCTCATCCCCCCCCCCGCGCACATGTAGGAAGCCGCATCACCTGGCATGGTGTGACGTCACGCGAAATGTCTCTCCTGCCCCCCACCCCCGGCCAATCAAATCGTAGTCGTGTATACCTTGCCGCCTTTTTCTACTGCTCCTGCTCAGACGAATTTCGGTCGGAGACCGGTTTCACCACACACAAAAACATTCTAAAGCTGCCACAGTCAGTGTGTGGCTCTTGCTATCCACCGTGCGCCGAAGTAAACAAGTCGACTGGATTATGTGGAATTTTTTTGTGTGCATCTTCCTTGAGAAACTAAAATAATTATTTGGAAATGCTTCCTGTGGACTAGTTGTGGATGTATCCACGTGTTGCTGTGATCTGGGTGCGAGTGAATAGTTCGATTGTTTTTTAGACCTCATTTTTCCAACGGTTATTAGTGGAATGTCGGGTTTATATTAATATTTTGTTATGTTTGGAATCCATCTTCACGAAGTACAACACCTTTTATGGATCTGTTTGTATAAAAATTCTTTCAGTGGATATATATTTACCGAGATAAATGTTGCGGCCATAATCGAGTAATCGTCAAATTTTTTTACCGTGCTTGTGAAAAAATCCTATTGTTAAATAATTATTTATAGCTTTGAAGTGAGATAGTTTGTGTGAACTGCCATTAGGAATTTGTTAGGATCTTGTTGATTATAATAATATTATTTTATGTAGCGATTGCTAATTTATGGACAAGATTTTGTTTTCGAATGTATTTAAAATAAGAAACTATTGAGATTTTTTTACAGAAATCCTTTTTAAAATTTTAATTATTTAAATTTAGAAAATTCGTTTTTTTTTTAGTTTGCACGACGTGCCCGGCATTCAGATTGTTCTGAAAGAGAAACTTATTTTATTTTCGTTGCCAAAACACAAAAGAATAAAAACTTGCCTATTTTTAACGCCAGACGATTAAGGAAATATTCTTTTCCTCCAAATCGAAAAAAACCCATATTGGTTTTCGAAGGTTTCGACTTCATTCGTTTTCGGTTCTTGATCGAGAGTAATTATAAATAATTGGACTCGGTTTTGTTTTCATTAATTTGACGATTTATCCTTTGTGTTCCAACACATTAAAACATTTTTTATTTTACGAATGGCATCTCTCTAGGAAATTGCGCGATTTTATGAATCGATTTTCACGAACCGACTTGCGATTCGCATTATCTTTGAATATTTATGCCGGAGAGATCTCGCATGTCAGAACCAAAATTAGAAAATAGCATATTTTTCCTGGCACGCTTCATGTAGACATGATCACGTGTGTTTATGGGTTCTACTTGCAATCGTCTGCCACTCGTCATTGGTCACGAAGTTTCGGTGACGAATTTTAGCGTTCGATAAGCAAGCACAGTTTCATCCCCAGAGGGAAGAGCAAACACATACTTGTATTTGCTTGGGCGAATCCAGCACTGGGACATTTCGCCTTTTTATCTTAACAGTCCCTCCGAAGAAAACAAGGGGAAGGGGGACTGTCGCCGTTTTTCGAGAGGAAAGAAAACAAAACGACCCTTTGCTATCGTCTCTGAACATCCGGCCATCTGCGCAATAGTTCGAAGACCGGATTTGAGCCGAATGGTTACTCTTTGATATTCATTGGATGTGGATTATAGAGTATCAACAGGTGCGGGAGTACTTGAAGAAATGTGCAGTGTGAGATTTTATTAGTGATAAATTTAGACTTTTTTTTTTTGAAAAATATTTTGAAAATGGGAAATAGTGCTACGACCGTCTCGCTGCAAGACAGCACTGAAAATGGACATGGACATAGTAAAAAGCGTGTCAAAGGAAAGGTAAGATCTTGTGCATTTAAATATTTTTTTTTTTTTTGCTTATAGATGTATTGATTGTACTCTTAGTGAAAATTTGAGTGGTTTGATTTGTAACATATCTGCATTTTTCTCCTTCTTAATTTGCCCCCGTAATTATTCTTTTGAATTATTTCGGAAAAGATGAATTCAAGCCATTTATGTTTTGATGATTTACTTTTTTCACTTTTACTAAGTCATTCTAAAATTGGAAAAATCCTAGATAAAACAAAAATGAAATATGCACTTTTTAAACGGTATGGGTATCTTGATAAAAACAAATGAACAAAATTCATGATTTGATTCAGAAATATATATATACAGCTGTAACATTCGTGTATTAAATTTTTGTTCTATATCGGGGTGGGCAATTGTTTTGTTACAGGGTCACACTGTAGAAGCGGAGGTTACAGGTGGAAAGCATCTTTTTAAAAGGATTGTATTCATTAGTTAACTTTGCATCTCCTAAAAGGTATAAATTGTACCTTAAAAATCATTAAATATGTTTAATTAAATAGTAGCAGCTTTATTCAGTTTATTTATTATGCTAATTTCGTATCTATAGCTGCAAGCATATTAAATTTTAGAATCGGTTTTATGAGACAAATGTACACTATCACACTTTTCTACAATTTTTTAGAAATCAGGAATAAGATTGCTTGTTGAAATTCTCATCACACTCTACAAGTTGATGTCAGTCAACCCTTGTATTTATATTTACTTTTTATGCAAGAAAAACTTTGCTCACAAATATGTTGACCCAATTATGGAGAGCATTTTCTTTCGTAATTATCCGACTTTCTTGGCGGGTCGCAAAAAAAAAAACCTTTGTGGGCTATTAAAGCCCTCCCTTGAACTAGAAAAATTTTTAGTTTTGTGATTTTTTTTTGCGTTGTTCTAAAGCATGAAATCTAACACAGCTTTAAAATAATAAAAACTAAATGATCAAATTATTTCGATGCATTCAGAAAGATGTGGAAATAAAAAGCACACATAAAATCAAACACAACCCGTTTTTCAAATTTTATTTTATATTTCTTAAGTTTTTACTCGTGAGTAATTGAGCTTCACTGTGATTTGAAAATAAGGTTAACGCGTTCGCATTGGTTGAACATGCACTGAAGTTTCATTGGTCATTTTTTTTATCAATCTTTTCACTTGTGAAATCTGACACGTAAAACTTTAAAATATTCTAAAAACACAAAATTCCGATACAAGATGAAATTCACGTTGATGGTTTTGATATTTTCGCACTTGTATTCTAGAGCAGGGGTTGGCCAACCCAAATGACCTCGCGGGCCACTTCGGAAAACATTATAATCCTGCGGGCCGCATGTAAAAATATGTCTTTATATTAGATTTGGACTCGCTGCGAACATTTATTTGAGTGAAAATTTAAAACATAATGACGTGTTATTGTTTTCCACATATACAAACATATACAAGATTATAATAGTAATGCAATGATCACAAATAATGCTTAATTTATTTAATTACTGAGATATTTTTTTCTCAACTTTTTCACTAAATTTTTTCGAATCGATCTCAATAGGTGTATTTGCGCATTGTAATTGGTGTTGCAGGTTTTCGTCCGCTAAGTTTGAACGCGAGATTTATGTTTAATAAATTTCATTTTCGAAAAGAGGGGGAAAAATTCGCAGTAACAGAAGCAACTTGATAACATAGAAGCAGTTACGGTATTTATGTGTTAAAAAAAAACACTAAAAACAAAAATATTGTACAAGATAGTCGTATTTTGTAAAGTTGTAATGAATCTCGCGGGCCTCAAAATTATTCAAGGCGGGCCACATACGGCCCCCGAGTTGGCCACCCCTGTTCTAGAGAATTGAAAAAATGACAGGTATATATCGAACATGTGCCAGTTACTTATATATTCGACCTTAGTACTAGGCATGCAGTTCTCCATTGTTGGCCGTACCATGATTTCAAGGTGAAAATAAGCATTAGTAAATCGAAGACATTAAGAAATCTTAAGTTCTAAATATTCATTAGATATTCTTAAATTTGATTGAGGCCGTCAATTTCCTTTTAATGAAGGGTAAAAATTGTCATTTTTGTCACCTTCGCGAATTCTTTTCATCCTTTTTGTTTACAGTCTGCACGCGATACAACCTTGGCATTTCCCATTCCGATATTCAACAAACGCAATATTGTGTCTGTTCGGAAGTTGGTGGTGACCTTGATTGCGTGAGGATGCTTTAAATTGGTTCTTGAAAGAAAAGAATTGATTTCGTGTGAGAAATGTATTTTATTATCCAGAGTGAGGTGGCAAATTACTCCCCAAAGAACAAAAAAAGGGAAGTCATTGATTCGGACCAAAACAGCATCCTATTCAAATTGAAACTTTGTTTTCTTTCCGCATTCGTGCGTTTTTCTATTATGATTTGTGTTTTTATGAACTAATATTCTATTGGCTGGTGAATTTTCAATACCAATAAGTACTTTTTTTCATTCATTAAAAAATATTTGAAAAGCCGTCTATCCAGAAAAATAATTTAAAATATAAAAAAACATATATTTGTTAAATCTGAAATAATGAAATGTGTATACTGATAGATAATTACATAGGTACAATTACATAGATATTAATTTCTGGTTTTCATTATTTTGGATCAGGTGTAATTTTAATTTTATAACAATTCAACACACACACAAGATGATTTTATAAATTAAAGAGTTAAACTTCTCTATGAACTTATACAATTATTCGAAAATTTCAATATAGACTGAAATATTAAATTTTTATTTAGTAACTGTGAAGGCAGGTTTTTTTTAAAAGAATTTAATTACTTTAAATGTAATTGTTTGAAGGCTGGCTTGTTTGCGTTATATATTTCTCCTTATTATTCTATCCTTTGTACTTTGCGACCTTCATTAGGTTTAAACATACTTTTATTATTTGAAAACGATCTTTTGTTTCGCATTTTATTACTTCAGGTAATGTGCATTTTATCAGTTTCATAAATGAAACTGCAGAACTTTAAGTGAATGCTAAGAGAGTACGAGATAAATTTCCCATTGTAAGAACAAGTAGTTCTGTGTGAACTATTTCTAATATGTAATAAAATATTAAAATGTGCAAGAAAAACTGTTTCTAACCTTAAAATATTTGTCTGATTGCTATCACAAAAGGAAAAAATATTTTAAAAATGTATTAAACATTTTAATGGTAGTTTCTGTGTTTTTAAAGTTTATTCATGTTATCCACATTATAAACCTCTGCAAGTAGCTTTGAAATTGTGCTCGCCCCCCACCCCTCCCTTTGATTGCGAAATTTGTTAGTTTTTCCTCCTTCCATTTTAAAATTTTGCTACATAGAGCAAAATAGGTATTTGATGTGCTTTTATTTAAACATCCGGTATATTATTTTTTTATACTGATACTAAATAACTAATTTAAACATATTACTGAACAGGTAGGCAAATAACGGCCAACGGGCCACATGCACCCTGTAAAATTTTTTTATGACCCGTCGACAGTCAGAAAAACAAATGGACAGGAAATGTTCTCTACATTTGTCAGCAAAGGTTTTCTTGCATGAAGATCACGAGGAGTAAATATAGATGTAAGTTGGCTATGACATCAGCTTGCAGGCTATAATGAGAATTTCAACAAGCAATCTCAATACCAATTTCAAAAACAACAACAACAAAAAATTAGACAAGTGTAGTAGGTACCTTTTGTTCAAAAATTAAATGGGCTTGAGGCTATAGGTGATATGATGTAAGTAGTGCAATCAGGTGCACCATTGCAGCTCCAGGGCCCCTAAAATGTGTAAGCAAAGAATTATAAAATGTTAAGGGGCCCCAGAAAAGTATCCCCAAAGAATTTTGATGTAGGGCCCACTCAGGACTGGTTACGCCAGCGAATACAATGAATTCGTAAATTGAATAAAATTGCCATTATTTTAATTTACATGTATTGATTTTTATGGCAAAATGTATACCTTTTCTGAGATGCAAAGCTAACTGCTGAATGCAATCATTTTGAAAAGGTGCAGCTCTCGAGCCAAAATAATTACCCACCCCTGTCTTATTGTATTCCTTCAAAAAAAATTAGCATTTTAAATATTTAAATAATTATTTAAAGTTTTTCATTATTATATTCAAAATCATTGAAATTCTTCTCCATTTAACTCTTAACAAAAATTTAACCATATCGACCAGTAAGTCGTAATGCATTAATGAATGGATGCAAGTATAAATGATTCAGTAGGTTTATGAAGAACTTTAAATTATACGTTTTAATTCTTTGCAAAATGGTAACTCATTTCCGCAGCATAAAGAACACAAACTCCTTAAGGTTCTCATAAATAGTCCCCGATATAACTCCGAACTTCCATCTTAAACGAAAGTATGCCTTCCCTTTTGTGAATGACACCTCGGATATGACTCAGTGAGGTAATCCACTTTACAAAGAAAGATTTTAAGCACTTCCCTTATGGTATTAGCAGTTAATCTCGTAGCTACTTTTTACAAGTGGAATGCACACACCTTCCATAAAAGCACGTTTTATTTTAACTTTTACGTCAGTTGTGTTTGCACATCGGGTTTTTTTCTCCCTCCTTTTTAGTCCACTGAACACCGTATGATTTTCATTGTGAAACACTTCTGAGTAAAAAGACTCACTCAGACCTGGCTTAACGCCACGGTTTCCTTCTTATTGGCGACATTCCAGGAAAGCTATGAGAAGCCTATTTACGACGGGATATGTCTTTATTTTTGTACTATTATCCCTCCTACTGTAAGTGACGTTTGGCGGAACCGTATAATATAATAAACATATTTTTTCAATTTTGAATTATACGCTATCGGAAGTCATTGTCGTTGGTATATCCATTTTCCATAAGTTTTATTCTTAAGAAATGTTATTTAGGGAATAACCAACCAACTTATAATGCTATCATTATTTAAAGAACAGATTGTGACATATAATAGCAAAATACAAAAAAAAGTTGGGTTTACTTTTTAATTTTAACGTAATTGGTACTTTTTGATTGAATTTGCAATATTAAAACTGTCGTCATTGTGTATGATGGTAATAATTTTAATCTAATTCTGTATTAAGTGTTTGTAAAAGTAATTGGTTTTGCATTGTGTTTTATATTGATATGTGCAGTTAGTCGCTGTAGTTATTTATGGTCACGAGCTAGTGCGCGGCGTTATGAGTTTGATCCCTGGCGCTACTGAAGAGTCGCCGTGTAGAGAGGCTGATGCATTTTAAATATGTCGTGGTTGAAAGTCCTCCCACATTACCGTGGTGTCATAGTTTTGGAGAGGGAATTGCCAGCTCAAGTTTTTTCCTAGTCACTTGTGACCGTGGTTCAAAATTAATGATCTCCATGGCAAATAACCCTCGTATTGCTTAATAGTGCTAAAACACTTACTCGCTGAGTGGTCATAGTCGGACGCTTGCGGCTAGCGTTGTTTCTGTTCAGTTGCTGGTCACTGAACACCTGTTGTGTACAGGGAATGATGCACGTTAAATATGTTGAGGTTCGAAGTCCTCACGTTGAGTGGAAAGAAGTGTGGAGTGTGTGCCAGCTCTGGTGCTGTCTTCGTTACTTGACTGGCGTTCAAATGTACGAGATCCGTTGACAGTAGCCGTTGTGTAAACTCAAAGTGAGCCATTAATAAGCATCAAGCGCAATATTGCTGCAGTTTTCGTGTGGTTTTGAGGTGAAGGAAGGCAAATACTGATTTTTATAGCAAGCAAAATATTTTTGTTTTATATTTAAAAAGAAATTAACTGCATCACAATTATTTTTTAAATGTCAGGTTAATTTTTTTTATGTTTAAGATTGAGATAAAAAAAATATGCCCTTGCACAATATTTTTAACGACAATATTTTTAACGACAATATTTTTCACGCATAAGGCTGTCACTATGTTTCAAAAAAGTCTATTATTGCTAGAAATTCAGAGTATTTTTTTTTTCTGCCTTTAGTTTAATTGCTTTTTTTTTTCTTTTCATTTTAGTTTGATAGAAATACCGATAACATAAATAAATAAAATGTCTTATTTCAAGAAGAGTAAATTGAAGTTTTTGTTATATGTGGATTTATTTTGAATTTTTGAATCAAATTACTAAGTTAATAAACATGTAAATGGAATTGTAAATATTTTTACATCTGGAAAAAGTGCTTCGATGTTAACAAAAGCTAACTTACATCCATTCATCCCTTAAAATTCAAATTCAATAGATACTCAATTTTTTTTTCTTTGTAAAGTTAAAACTACCTATGACAACGGTACAGGAGATAAGAAATCAAAATTTACTAGTACTTTAATTAAAATAAGCAATACAATATATATTGGGTTTTCTATTGCGTAGTTAAATCAAAATATATTTCAAGACTATTTAATGAAATTTATCTTTTTAAAAAAGGTTTCGAATAGTGTTCCTAACTCTCCCACATCATTCAAAGACGCTATATTTAAAAAAAAATTGAAAATTAGCACTCGTCTTTGGCAACGACACCGTTTGAATACAAATGACACGAGAGGAAAAGAGAGATATCCTGCATCTGCAGATCTCTAATATAATTCCGGGTTTGATATTAACCTATTTTTGTGTTTAATAGGTTTTCCTCGGGAAAAATTTCTTCCTCTTCCACTTTCTCTGCCATCATCGCTTTGAGCGATAACTTGATTTAGAAAATTATTAAGCACACAAAACCGAAGAAAAAGCACGTTTCGGGTCTCATCTTAACAGGTCTCTCCGGTTCTCCTTTCAACTTGATGGGTCCTTCTCATAGAAAAGGATTTATAACCGAATTTCTTGAGTATTCTTTCGTTTTAAGACGATGAGTCAGCAGAGTTTCACAAAGGAATCGAAAAACTGCCTGTTTGATTCTTTTCATGGACAAGTAAGGCTACAGAACACTCATCATGAAAGGTAGCGAGAAGTTGTTTTGAGGCAGTTTGTGTTCGTTTGTAGAAGATGTATTTTAGATGTGTTGCTGTTTGTTTTTATTTGTCGAACTGCTTGTCGGCGACATGTTTCTGTGTTTTGTTATTGAAGAAGTTATATGTTTTCGTTCTTTGTAACGAATAGAAAATTTTGTACCTTCTTCTTTTAGCGTGTTTTCCGTTACTAGAAGAATAATGAAAAAAAAAGTCATTTCAGCAACTCCATGGAATACTAGAAGTTTTGCATGTATTTTAAAAGTTAAAAATCATCTTTCTAAAGACTTCACAATCATCAAGGAAGGAGGAAAAAAGTTATTCCGTTATAAATATTGGGATTCGGAGAGTGGGATATATCGGAAAAAGTTCTCGTATTTCATGAAAACTTGGAAATATTCATGTTTTTTCTATCGTATAAAGTTTTGTCTGTTAGCATTCATAGTGCTAGTAAATATGTCAAATCAAATGAAATCAATAACTTTGATATTTTAAAACTATTTTAATTGTTATTCAACAATTAAATATATTTAAGAAACAGAATCAAAATCTTTCTTTGGACAAAAATAAACTTGAATTTACTTTTTATTAATGCATAAGAATTCTGAATGGGTATATTTTTTTATCATAAATGATACTGCTTAGTAGTACAAGCTGTTTTTATAAAAAAAATAATAAGGAAACTATATCCTTAGTTATATTTGTAATTTCTTGTGGTATATGTTAATTAAATAAATTACAGTTAAAAAAAACTAAACACCCTTTTATACTTAATAGAATTAAATTGCAACTTAATCTCTTAGTCGCCAAATCTGGAAATGGGATCTGGAATTAGTCCCCAGATGCGGGATGGGATCTGTGAAAATGGGAAATCGTTATTCCTGATAATTCTGATCATGACAATGGAACAAAATTATTAAATTATTGTATTGTCATCGGTCCTGAACAAGTGAGAAAAATTTCGAATTAATCTAACCTTTTAAAGGGGGTGCAAATTTTCAAAGCTTCCATTACATACAAGTGAAACTTATAAAAGGGCGTTAAAAAGATATAACTTGTAACTAAACTGAGTTATAAGCGTTCTGAAACAAAGTTTACCATATTTGTCAAAAACCACAGCACTTGAAATATTACTAATAATTTTCGAAAAAGGGCTTTTGATAAATATCAAATCTTACTAGTTATAAAAAAAGACACTTATAAAACAAATTATTTTTTTTACAGAGCATTTACTACATAGAATTTACGTACTTTTCCCGGCTATATGGCGCTCTTGGTTTCATCTCTAAAGTCCATTCAATTCTCATTGATTTAACCTCAAACAAATCAAAATGATTTGTCCCTCATTTAAAATGAAGATGAACTAAAACTAGGTTATCGATAACATCTTTCATTTACTCTTTGTTATTTATGCCATTATTTATTCAATAGTTTAAAACTCGCTCAAATTCAACAATTTCGTGTTGCATTATCTAATTTTTTCGTACGTGGAAATCCTGATCATAAATTTATCGAATGAGAAATTTCAAATCTGGAGAATGAGTCGACTTTTTGATTTGCCATTGTAAAATTAAAACCATAGAAAAGAATTTATCATCCAGCGATCAAGAATGTAATTCCTATTCTCGATGGCCTTTCGCAAAATGGAACTATTTCTTCAGATTTAAAAAACGCATGAATGGCGGAATCATGAAAACACAATTCTTATTTCCTAGTCTAAATGATTTGCACAAAAGTACACATGCACGATCTCGTGATGTTTCCATGATGCACTGGATTTTTTTTCCTGGATTTCATTGACCACATTTTTAGAAATCGTAAATGGTGGGAAAAAAAAGAACGAGTGCTAAAACCCTCTGCCTTTATGCAGCTATTCATTGTAAGGTCTTTTTTTGCTGTTTAAAAAAAAGGCTTAGAGAGGTATCTGCAAAGAAAATGACTTCTTGTCTAAAAGAAATATTGAAATACTTTTTTTTTTATTCAAGCGGAATAAATATCTTCCTGTTGTGAAACGTTTCTCAACAAATGGTTCTCATTTCAGAAAAGCGTGTCTACAACAACTCATTTGGTATTCTCATGTTTGACTTGTGCCTGATACTTGTGTGTTAAATGCGATTATATTCCTCCGAACAAGGGAAAATTGGAAATCGTTCTCTCAGCTTATGTTTGGGTGAAAGAACACGACACCTTTCTGTGCTGTTGAGAATTCTGCCAATTCTATTTATTATTCATAACCTGACTCTGTTTCACTTTACTGCTCCAAGATATGCAATTTCCATGGTAGTATGCATCGAATAGAAAATAAATGTGTATTATTATATATATATATTGATTTTTAAACTGATGAATTATTCTTTTTATCCACCTTTTTAAATAGGGAATGGGGAGAAAAAGACCTGCAAGGTGTATTCGATTTGTACATTCATTCTGTCTGCTTCTGTGAGGTTATTGCAGTAGATATTCAATGTGAACCAAAAGTCTTGCCCTGATTTATAAAAATTCATTCCAAAATAACTGTTAAATATAATTAAATTTTACATCATTGGATAGGTTAGTTTCAGTATTTTATTGTGCAGTATATGGCGCGCGAATACTACTTCAATAGTGACTCGGGGTGAACATTTGTAAGAATTTGTAATTTGCACGCCATTTTTGGCCGAAATGGCGTCGTTTCAAGAGAAAATTCAATGTGTGCTTTGATTTCACGAAACAAAATCGCCCATTTATGTTCAATATGTACTGGAAGCAAACCTCGTGGTGCAAAATTAATCTAACGATGGCATGAAATGTTTAAAGAAATAGGCAGCGTTAAGGAACTTCCTAAAAGGGGCAGGCCTAGTGTGAGTGAAGCAGTTGTTGAAAATGTTTGTCAATGGTTTCTAAAGAGTCCTAAATCAACTTCTGTGTGAAGTTGACCTGAACTAGCATTCTTGTCGTTCAGTTGTAGTTGACAAATATAAGGGATTATTTCTTTCTCTTTGAGAGTCGTGTCTGCTTACTTTATGGATAATGCTTTCAAATACAAAAAAATATATGTTCCAAAAATTTTTTTTCGCAGAATGATGCGCAAGAGTGCAGTATTTGTTGGTGCTCCGCCCACCCCTTGTGGCCGCGATAACAGAGTGGTCATGCTCTCGTAGTCGGCGTTCTCAAGTCGCGGATTTGAAACTGAGCCACACACCATGAAGAGGGGGCCGATGCACGTTAAATATGTCGAGGATCAAACGTTCTCCATTGGTGTGGTGTGAAAGTTAGAGGGTACCAGCTTAGGTGTCGTCCTCGTCACTTGACGATGGTTCCAAATTACGAAGGCCATCACCAAAATCCCCCGAGTAGCTAAACAGTGCGACAATATTATTCATTCAGTGACTCACTGAAACTAACAGCATCTGAAAATTTTCCATGTAGAAGGGGTAATACACGTTATATCTGTCTTGGCGCAAGTTTCTTCTATTGGCGAGGTTTAAAGGTTAGAGAAGGGGGGCTTACAGCTCATGCGTTGTCTTCATCACTTGACCGGGAGTTCAAAATTAGAGGTTCATTGTCAATAACTTTAGTATTGCTTCAAAGAATGATGTAAAACAAAATCACTTGCCACTTTCAAGTTTAGTTTTATTTTACTTTCAGTACGTGCATTTAAATACCAATTTCACCATAATAAATTATTGAATTATTAACTTAAATCATTATGAAGATAATGTCGACTTCATGCTATGGGCTCAATTCATGTGACGTCATAGTCACATGATAGTGAAAGCCACGTGATTTTAGCCAGTCAATTCGAAAACTCATGTGATATCATAGTCACACGCGATAAAAACTATCTAGTGTTTCCAGCTAATCAGTTCACGCGCTCTGGTGTTGCCAAGTTTTGCTCTTTGCAGAAACTTTCTCTTAAAAAGTACATATGTATACAAAATACATTTTATTTAAAAGTATAAACATAAAATACGATTTTTTTTTAAATTTAAAAAAAAATCTTTTTGAAGAAATTTTTTTTCCTAACATTCAAACATCTTTACCCAAATATGAAATTTCGAAATTTTATCTGAGTTTTACAAATAGAACAACAAGTACAATTGGTTAAATGTTTGTTTTGAATTCAATGGAAAACACGAGTTTGTTTTGATCATGTGACTTCATGAATTGAGCCCATTGAATGGCGCATAGGTTGTTTACAGTATACAATGCATTATCTTGTAATAAGGCGCATTTTTTTCTCAGATGTTATGAGGATTAACAATAAATTTAGTACTCATAAAAGGGAAAAATTCTCTCATAGAAAAGAAAAGCGATATTTTTTTACCATTCTCCCGTGACTTTTTTCATCTCGGTCCCTAAGTGTTCTGTTCTTTGGACCAGATAGATCGATTCTTTGATTGCACGGCATCGCGTAAGAAGCATACTTTTACGAAGGAGGCAATTTGAAGCGAATCCAATTCTGTTCGTTTTATGTGATAAATAGCATAAAGCAGAGAAGCTGACCGCCCCCGAGGATTGTTTTCGGGGGGACAGACCGATCGATTAATCGTTGTCTGTCTGGCTCTTTGTATCGACCCCCCTATAGTTCCGTCTGTCGCCTTGCTCCTCTGTGGGCACCCACTGTAAACAGAGGGTAAGATCCCCCTGTTAGCGAGGGCGTTGCTTTTCAATGGAAATCGAAACAACGATATTGATCAACAGTTTGAGAATTCATATCTGGACGTTAATAATTGCGGGTTCATGGGTGCAAGTGTAAACATAGTCTCAAATGGAGATGGGTGCATCTAACACTTTCAGGCTTTTCTGCTCTCTTAGCAAAACAGAATTTTGAATAAAAACACTTGCGTATCGTATCCGATGCTGTAAATGGCCGCGGTAGCCGAGTGGTATAGGTATAGGACCGTGGCTTGCCTTGTCACGAGTTCGAGCCCAGTACCACTAAAGACACGCCATGTAGAGCAGCGATGCACGTTAAATCTGTCGAGAGCTGAAACGTCCTCTTGTTGGTGTGGTAGTTAGGAGAGGGGGGGTGCCAGCTCAGGTGTCGTCCATGTCACTTGACCATGGTTCAAAATTACGTGGTCCGTCGCCAAATCCCTCGTGTAGCTAAATAGTGCGACGTTAATATTCAATCAATCAACCGATGCTGTAAGGTAAATACTAATCGAGGAAGAGATTTTTTAAATCTTTATTTGTGTATACTTACACACAAACACATATAAAGATAAGGTTTCTGATTCTCGTCAACATTTATGTTTATCAGTTTTGATGCATTTAGCAAAGGAATTGGTGCTTGAAATGAATGAACAAAATGAGTTAAACTACAATATATCTGAAATATTGAAAAGTGTATATAAATAAAACAAATTATATCAAGCATGTTAAAAGTCTGATTTTGAAATTTTAAGTTAAATTTGAAGGGTGTCTTTAAAACCTCTCTCATATCAATAGTTATTATTCTAATAATTTTGTAATCTGCATTAAATAAATTGAATCTAAATATTATATATTCCTTTTTGTATCGTAAAATATATATATGAGAAAAGAAAATGACTCACGCATGAACTACTTGACAAACAGACTTGAAATTTGGGGGACATGTTTCTTTTGTTGAGAAGAGATCTGCCAAGAGCATGTTAAAGGAAATCGACTCCCAAGGAAATCTGGGGGGTCACCATTGAAAAATTCCCGTTTTTGTACTTAGACCTTGAAATTTAACACAGATGTTTCTTTTGTTGAAAGGAAATCCTCTAAGAAGGGATTTTACGGGGATCGATTCCCTAGGAGGAAAGGTGTGGTCCCGCGGATGTGTTATAAATAAACACTTCGGTTTTAGAAATTCAAGTTCAGTTCTTTTAAATCAAGAGACGAGAATTAAAAGAATTTTTTTTAAATACAATTGGAAGTTTTAATGGACTTTGTTTCGTTGGTTTTTTGGACTTCGATATCTCAATAACTTAAAAACAATATATTGCTGTACAGCATCATGAAATATTCAGTGATTTGAGTGGGTAATAACTAGTGTATCTTCTAAGAGAGCACAGAGGAGGTATTTTAACTTTTTGCTAAAAAAATATTTACATTTTATTAACATGATGTAGATTTAATAAATAATAGTTTGATGGTATGTATATAATACGCTACTTAGATTTCTTACCAATCGATATATCTTTCTAAAAATTTAACTTTCCATCAATCGTCAATACGAGTTTATATTAAGATAAAAATTACGAAATAAGAGAAACTTTGCATCGTTCGAATCTTCACCATCGGCCAGTGGTCTTGCAAGAAGCATTAGAAAACTATTCGTATATTCCCGTTTCCACCTACAGTCGTCGTGCTGAATAATGGAATCTGATGCACATTATGTCCAGCTTACCCTCTAAGCCTACCGGGGAATGACCCTGCAGGGGCTTACCTTCATGAGGCAAGTACAATATTTACGCCCCCGAGTTGCCTGAGTGATTTTTCTCTCATGGGGTTTATTTTCTTTGGGAAAGAAGGAAAGGTTGGTTGCCAAGTGGTTATGGTCACGAAGTCGTGGCCAACATTATAGAGTCACGAATTTGGCCACAGGGCCACTCAATATCCGCCGTATAGATGGACTGATCCACGTTGAATATGTGGAAACTCTAAGTCCTTTCGTTGGCGTGATGTGGAAGTTAGGAGTGTGTGCGGCAGCTCAGGTGTCTTTCTCACTTTTTTGCTGTGGTTCAAAATTGAAAGACCTATTGTGTTGCTTGAAAGCGCGTCGTAGATTAAAATCTAATCAAAATTAATCCAGGAGAAGGTGTGCACACTCGATACTTACGTTAGTGGTCGCGCGGGGTGACTGAGTCATCCCGATCCTCTTTTACAATTATTTTTATTGTACACGATAAAAATCGTAATTCCAGTGAATAATTTAACTAAGAGGAAGTATACTTACCTAAGTATATTTCCTCGCCCATCCGGTATAGTGGTTAGCGACGCCGACTGCTGTGCCGCAGGGCCTGGGTTCGAATCCCGGAGAAGACATGGATGTTTGTAAATGTATACTACCTTCGCAACAGGGTGGTACTCTAAACAGCCGTCGAGCTGCAAGTCCTCTCGTGAGGTTGGTGACAGGGGATGAGAGGTGAGAGGCCCCTCCCCCAGGGTATTCTCCCTCAAAATTGGGGTGGAACCGAGCTTAATCGTACTGTCACCTATATGGTGCTCAATGCTACGGCCAACGACAGGCGTACATCTAGCCCCTTGCCATGATGAATTTCGTGGGCCTCGATCTGACTACGTCGGACAGGTGGTATTAGCAATAACATACTTACCTACTTTTCAATTTTTCTTTGATAATGCGAGAAATCCAATCAAACTGAACTAAAATGTTTCAAATGTGCATGACTTTAATAAAGGAGACATATCAGAGATACTTTTCGCTAACATTACCGGAATGTTATTTGCAGGCAAAACTGTCATATTTTGTTCAAGTTATTGTAATTTTAATGCCCATTGATGATCGACAAATAGTATGTTGAACTCTTTCTTGCTTGTGTCCTTTTGACAGGATGCGGTGTGTACACTCCGTTATTTTTATTTTTCAAGAATCCGTCTGAAACCAATTCCAGCCATTGCTTTTCTTTCGCATGCGACAGATCTTCTGGCACATGGACGTTGTGTTAATGTTAAACGGATATCTTATCCATTCAATATTTTTGCTTAAATCGGGGAAATAGTTTTTCAAGCCTACTTGCAAACTCTCCAAATGCTGTTATGCATAGTACCAGCATCAATTTTAGAAGTCACATTTGTGCATGGAAGTCAAACCAAATTAATGCAGTATCATTTGAACTTTTCATGCTTGTCCCCTTCTCAAGCAGAGATAATAAAAACCCTAATACATAGATTTTGCTCGTACTTAATATTACAAAGTTGATTGATAGGTTTGGGAAAGACTTCACAAATTTTTAATTAGTCAATAGTCATTTTATTTTCTTTTAACAGACTGCTTTGCCATTGTAAATTTGTATAGATCTTTTCTTAAATTTGTTTCTTATTCCTCCGCTCTACTTACATTTTAAACGCTCCGATTCTAGATAGTGAGGTAGTCTTCTATAAAAAAAAATATTATAATCATTTTCTTCAATTATTTAGGGAAAAAGAAATGAAATTGTTGAAACTGTGAATCTGTGTACATCGGAAGGGGGATTCGGTGAGCATCACACATGCTAACGGTTCTCCTCTACTAAACATTCGTAAATATGTATAAGGAGGGTCATATATCATGCATGAACGAAAAGTTAACTTGCATTACAATATCTGTGTAATGCTGGTAGGTAGCTTTTCCTTATAGTAACGTGTCTTGATACATTTTTATGGCTGCAAAATGTATTTGACATCGTTTATCTGATGCAAATCGTGCCATAAAACTTTTTGATTTGAAAGTTTTATTGAGGAAGTTAACTATGATAATGGTGCATTTGAGATGAAATTGGGGGAAATTTGAACATCTTCTCTGGCATGTAAGATGAGCTCTTTTTCTATTAACTTTCGCTATTTCCTCTCGATTCGATTTACATTAAGTAGATTTCAAATTCCCTTTAAAAATTGATATTCTTTTATTCTGTTTGACGTTCCGGTAACCATTTGGCTAGCAAAAATATGATTTTTTGTTTCAATGTGTTGTAAATTTTGTCTTGCATGGCCATTTTTATTTATTTTTGTAATGCCTCTTTTGCCTTAGAAAGGTCATAAATATTTTCATATTACAATAGATTTAAAAGGTTAATTGAAAGTATATATACAATGCACATTTAAAGGGCCACCCATCCGGTGTAGTGGTTAGTAACGCTGATTGAAAAGCCGTATGGCCTGGGTTCAAATCCTGAAGAAGGCATGGATGTTTGTAAGTATATAGTGCCTTCACGGCATGGCTAAATAGCCGTCGAGCCCCAAGTCCTCTTGTGAGGTTGGTGGAAGTGGAAGAGAAGTGGTGAGGCACCTAAAATTCACCTCAAGGGTGTTCAAAATTGAGGTGATACCGAGCCAAAACGCACTGTCACCTGTGTGATGTTCAAAACTACGGAGATAACGACAGGCAAGACGACAGCCCTTTGACTCGATGGGCCTCGATCTGACACCGTCAGTCTGGTGGCATTGGCAACAACATAAATTTGAAGGTACGGATTTTTAGAGTCTCTTGCCATTTAACCTGTCGCAAGCCGATTTTGTATTTTAAGCACTATATTCATTCAAATGGGTTGTAAACCACATAAAACACAAATTTCATTTATGTATGTATAATTATTGTAGAAAGTGCGATATATATGTGTGTACTCTATCTTACATATTGTAAGCATAAAAGCTTCCAATCTAAAAGTATGTAGTGTAATGTAATGTAATGTAATAAAGGTAAATGAGATCACATGTGTGGAGTGTGAAACATCATAAAAGTCGCAGGTCGAGGAGAAAAAGTATTCGAATTCAAATTTCATATCGTCGGTCTAATTATCAGACTGTGTAACTCCATCTGGGATGCTAATTTGATACAGTAGGGCTAGGCGCCAAGTTGTTTATGTTCGCCAAGATAGACGATAATATTACAATATGGTTTACTTTGATATTTTTATCGTGCGATAATGTGGTTGCCATGGGGATAACGTATATTAGTGGTTTTTTTTTTCCCCGAGGGATCACTGCTCAGCAAAAGTAACACATTGTTACAAATTTTGTGTAATGAACGCTTAAAATAGTATAAATAATTTATATCTGTAAGTGTAATACATTAATATTATCGTACTTTCTGTTGTATTTATTTTATGTTAAAATCTTGCCACCACCTCTCCTTTCGAAATCTAGTTTTATTATGAAATTAAAAAAAGTAGTGATTACATTGATCGGGGAATAAATTAAAAGCGGAGCGCGCACTGAGGCATGGTATAGACAAAACAAAAGGATTAAGGAATCGCGCCAAAAAGCGCTTGGCGCTTTTCACTCCTATATCAAATCAGTTACACCGGTGGAGTTACGCAGTCTGATAACTAGGCCGACAATATAAACTTATGTGCTGTGCACATTTAAGTTTGTTTTATTATACTTGATGGAGTCAGTAATACATCTTTCTCACACTTATATAACGAGCAATTATTTTTAGTTAATAAGAATAGCTTTCCCTAATATCGCTCAGTATTTACATCGCTTTTTTTTCTTAAGATATATGTGCTTCAATGAATTTTTGTATAAATACAAATATTAAAACCAGAGAGAAGCAGGGTCATGGTAGCCAAGTTGTCATGGTTACGAATCCATGCTAGGCTCGAGACCCATGATTCAAGTCATGGGTTCAAGTCTTGGTTCCTTGTGAAGGTCCGTTGTTATAGAGGTAGGCCGTAGATGCATATTAAATCTGTCAAGACTGAAAATCCTCACATTGCCATAATGTTGAAGTTTGTAGAGTTGGGTTCCAGCTCCGTTGTCGTCATCGAGTATCATCATTTGACCATGGTTCAAGATTACAAAGTTCGTCGCCAATAAATCACATGTTTCTAAGTAAGGTTTTGAAAATTAATGAATTCCCTTTCACTCGCACTCTGTCCAGTTAGACTTTTAAGATTTGTAACCATTTTACGACAATTTTCCTGCTAAACGTTTTCAGTAAATGGTATTCCGTTTATTTATATTGAAGATTTCCAAGGACATCGGTCCAATTTTCTGTACTTTCAAAAGCGATAGTAATTAAACAACAACTCTAAAATAGTTCATTTTCACAATTCTATGAAGGAAAATAGTTTTCAGCAAACATTGAATTTAGGTCAGTCACTTTTTCTACACCTTAGTATAACAATGATATTTAGAAAATATCATTATTTTGGTCTTCCACGTAAACAATGAGCACTTCACCTGAACACGCTGTTGCCATCTACAAATAAGAAATAGTTACAATCTTAACAGTTGCCACTTATCAAATAACTTTTTTTATTTTACAACATAAACATAGGGTTCAATAATCGACACTAACTAATTCTTCTATAATTGGAATTCGTTTGTTGATGTGGATAGTAACATCGAACGACTCGGGATGGATGTAAATAACATCGACCTTAAAATGACACTTCGTGTATCATTCTCTAACTAATGTTTCCTTTGACTTGTTAGTTTTTAAAAAAATAGATGAGCCACAGTCTACACAGCTGCTTGATCTGTGAGGAAATAATTTAAACTCAGAAAATAGCGTAGTTTAAACAAGCAGTAAATATACGTGACGGTGATTCGCGGTGTTTAGTGATTTTTAAAAAAATGTATTGTTGAAAGACATTTTTAATAGCCTGTTAGCAGGTGATATAATCACTAAGCCAATGGAGTATATTTTGTCGCTTAATAATCCGATTGCTTCTACATTAGAAAAGGTAATGCGTAATTATGAGTCAGGTGGTTTTGATATACACGCAGTGTCATTTCGGGACTTAAGTATTAACCACATGCTAATGATTTATCGCCAAAGATAAACTGCATGCAAAAATAAATCGCCTATGCAAGTTATATCTGTTTTATACCACGTCAAATACGATTTCTGAAATTTGTTGGAAATTAGACAAAGAGCGCGAGTAACAGTGTAGCTACGTACAGCATTTTCTTGTGTGCTAAAAATTCAATCCTATCTTTTCTTCATTTACTTTAGCATTTAACATTCGATACAGATTATAAATATTCTTAATCATTCACGACGAGCAAGAGTCTTTAATGTATTTTAAAGATAGGGTGCCTTATAAAGTATAGTATCCAGAATGTGTGTAGTGAGCTAAGATTTTTTTATCTGATTTTTTTTTAATTGTTACTTATACACACAATTAACATTTTCTTATGTTAAATTGTGCATTATTTCTGTGTATTACTATTTGTAAAATTTGACAAATTTGAACAATCAACAAGTGGAATTGTTGTGTTCAAAAATAACTTTATATAAAAGAAATTATTTTTAAGAAATTCCTTAAAGGGCGAAAAATAAATAATTCGGTTATTTCATAGAATGTCCAAGTATTTCATTTAATAACTACCTATAATCGGTTAAAGTGTGTAATAAATTGATTATTTCTCACTCTTCGTTATTTTACGAAATAACTAGATATTTTCTATGAATTATTCAAATATTATTAAAGTGAAACATCAACAATTTGACATTAAAACAAATCCACTGGCTTATAAATTATGTGGTCTTAATTATTTTTTCGAAAAATGCATTACATATTAAGAGCAAATTAATTATAAATAATATAAAGAAGTCAGAATATATACAATACACTTTTGCTAGATCAGTTAAACACGAATAAAAAATAATGTAGTTCAGGGAGAAATAGTTATATTTAAATTTTTCCAATATATAAATTATTAAGCTACTTAGCCTTTCTGGAAAAACTCGTATACTATTTAAAAAAATATTACAAAAAAATTTATCCCCAAAACAAAATATTCCCTATTTAATAATTTAACGATTAGGCAACCGTTGTGTTATAACTTGCTAAATCTTGAAATTTAATAATTTTGTACACTGAAACACTCGTGGTTAGGTATTCATAAAATACTTAGTTATATTACGACGTAATGATTTTTCACGCAATAATGACAACACATAGAAAAGAAAACTAGTTAAAAACATAGTTCTATACTTTGATGATAAAGTATGCATTAGGGTTTTTGTTCACACAATCGTATGATGTATTATAACTAGACTGAAAGGGGATATAAGTTAAAATTTTAACCAAAATGAAAAATGCATTGCAATCAAGAACTATTTTTCTCGTTATTTTTAAACCTTTTAAAATTTATTTGCTTAAATTCAAATACTCAAAGGTAATTTGAGTAATCGTTCGAATTCATGTGTCACGTTTCCAATCGAACAAAATTTCTTTCGTGGAAGGATTTCGAAACTAGGAAACAGGAATCGAATGACGGCATAATTTCACAAAAAGGTTCTCCGCCTCTGTAGTGTGTATATCATTATTCCAATCTTCATTTCGGAGAAAGGATTAAATCTCACATCCATACGTTCAATGACCCGTGGTGGGATCGTTAAAGTCGGATTGTTACAGCATCGTTTAGTGCGGGAGATTAAAGAAACTTTATTCTTGACACGCCGCTCTCTTTATAGGCTCTGGATATATTTTTTTTCTCGTATTTCTTCCAAATTTCTTTGACTTGTTTTGAAGAGTTGATAGCTTAGGAATCATGCGTTATTATGTATTCACGAAAAGAGCCAAGTAAAATGTTTGTGATGAAGAGATGGAGGTTTTAAATCGTAAATTCAATCATTCAATAAGTTTTTTCTCCCCTTAATAATACTGACCGATTGCACTTACTGTTTTCATAGCAAATATTTAATCTTGACTTGACCATAGTTCAAAATTACGAGGTTCGTCACCAATAGCCCTCGAGTTGCCTTATGGTTACTGACTCACACAGCAAATGTTTTACATGAGCTATGGTGGAACAGTAGTGTAAATTTCCCGTTATTTTGAAAGTTTACTATGTAAAGTTGTTGCGAAATGGTAAGATTTTAACCAGCAAATCGTAAGTAATGAGACGGCAAATTAGTATTTCGTACAAAAATAAAGTATAGTTATAAATATCTTTTAAAACAAAAAAATGATTTTTGGAAAAAACAAGTAATATAAAAATTTTACTTTAGCTACTTTTTATTAAATAGTTACAATTAATATAACTATGTATATACATATAATAGAATCACAATATTAAGTGGCAATTAATTTTTATTCATTATCATTAAAGTATCGTATTGTGATCCAAAACAATCGTGTATATAAAACTTCAGTTCAACTGAATGCTTTAACACGTGAGAAAAAAAAACATTATCAGGCTTTGACACAAGTTGCCAAAAATGATGCCAACGTGGCTGTATTTGTAATTCTTTAAATAATTAGTTTTAATCAATTAATTTGTATTAATTATAATTGAATTACTGTATATTGTCATCCAAAATAATCATGTATATAAAATTTGACTCAATAGAGCACTTTAAAATGTATTTTATTAACGATTGAAAATTCCACCAAGATAAATAGAGAGTGTAGCTAATAGTAGGAATTGAATTACTTCAAGAAAGAATAAATATTTTTATGGAAATTAGTTACGTTTTCATTCTTTATAGTTTATTAATACAATTTATTAATTTTACTGTATTTAAAAAGGAGTTTATCGAACGACAAAAATGAATGTTTATTAGTGTCTGTTTTCAAATCAACACGAAGGTTATTGATCTCGGACCTCGTAATTTTGAACCATGGTCACACAGCGGGTCTTCAGTGACATCGGGACTCAACCCCGCGACTCGACAGCGGTGGCCGCGAGTTTGTGACCATAACCACTAGACTACCGTGACCACAACTATTGGCAAGGGTGAATGTCTCGAATGTTGTTCTCAAAAATGTTTGTGTTGCCAAAAAAAAGATTTTTAAAATTAAGTTGAAATTTCGAATATTTGGTCCAATTATTTTTATTTTATAAGATACGCTTAAGATATCCGACTCTGTTCGGAACCGTGATTTTAAAAAAGCAAATGGATAATTTTCATATTTAGTGTCACTTAGATTAGAATACATGTATAAAATTGTTTAAAGGACGTTCGGACAAAAAAAATTATTTAAATACAATATTTTGGCAAAAAATTAACTTAGAATGACCTTTTTGAAAACGTTCTCCTTTTATAAAAAATGCTTCTATAATAATATAATATTTTCTCTCTCCTCTCTCTCTCTTTCATAAAATAAAGACTTCTCCAGAAAATCTGAACTAGAATTTTTGAAGAATTCACATTATTTTCAGAGTTACAAACCATTGAAATAATTATCGGCGTTTTTTTTTCCCCTTAAAATTTCTCCCCTCTGTTGTAGTAAAATACGGATAAATCCACTTCTAAGTTATATATTTCAAAAATTCTAGTTGAGCCTCTGTACAGAGGTCTGAGCTATATACAGGCAAAATATTATTGTAATAGAAGCATTTTTCATAAAAGAGAGAATGTTCTGAAAATGGGCCATTCTACGTTCATTTTTTGTCAAAATATTGTACTTAAATAATTTTTTATTGTAATACTATTCTTAAAACAATTTTATATACGTTTTCTAATCTAAGTGACACTGAATATCATAAATATTATCCATTTGCACGCTTTTGCAAAATCACGGTTCCGAACGTGGTCGGATACCTCAACTTATTTTCGTGTATTTTTTTGATAAAGGAATTTTTCTAGGATGAAAGTAACATTTTAACTTTCCTTAATTCATGCTGCACTTTTAATTATCAAAAGTACAGATGTTTTATCCAATAAATAAAAATAATTATCCTTTCGCATACTTAATTAATGAACTAAAGATGCCATGAATGGTTTATTGAACCGAAATCGATTTTCTCTCCTCAACTCGATCGAAGGAAACCGCTTGCATTAATTACATGTTGCATGCATAGAAGCATATAATTTTCTCATCAAGAGTAAAATCAGTTACAGACAGAATGTACGGCAAATTCTGAATGTGACGTGTAATCCATCATTTTTGAATCTCCTTTTTTTTTTTTTAATAATGAGCCAATTCACTGTGAGAAATGATGCAAGATTCAAACTACCTACTGAGATCGAACTAATAGCAATTGTTATGAAATACACTTTATCCCATATAAAAATTTAATGATCAGAAATAATTTGATAGATACAGTTATTTCTACGGCTTACAATGACCCCAGATTGCTTTGTTTCTGAACGTTTTTTGGCTCTAAGAACTGGTTTCTTAAATGAGAAGTTTTCTTCGAATCGATGCTTGAAATATTTAAAAATATTTTGCATGCATTGTAAGCATTAATTGAATAATAGCGTTATTGTGTTATTCAATTCGTATTATGAAATAACGGAAATCATTTCCTATAGAGACTGACCTGAACTCAAAAGGTCGTGATCTTATTTTTATTCGAAAAGATTCTTTGGGGATCTTTGTACTGAAAGATTATTTTTTAGAATAAGTTTAATCGGCAGTCAATACTTCGATAAATTTCTGTAAAGTATTTTTTTCAATGCATCTTTTACACGAGATATCTATTTAAGATTTTTTATTAGCATATTATTATTTTGCTAAGTGTGTATATCTTGCAGTACGTTACCACCTTACCAACATTAAAGGCTGTCTCTTTGGGTATTATTTCTTTAATACTCAGCAGATTCACAGGGTGTTTTTCTTTTTCAGATATACAATATCCATGTTGAAATATTTTTCTATTTCCTTTCGCTTATAAACTTCTGAATTTACATCGAAATTTTTTCAAAATTGACTAAAGTATTTTCTAAAATTTAGTCCAGTTGTACAATGCTAAATAGATTTTAAAACCTAAATATATAAGAGAATAACTAATAAAATATTTCTAAATTTTGAAGATACAGTGTTATAACTACACCTAACTTTTTTAAACGAAATTGAAATTTCATGGTTCAGAAAAAAACTCTTCCTTTTTTGAAAAACTAATACGATTTTTAAGTCTTATATATATAATTATGCGCGTGACCATCAGCGGTCTAGTACAAACAGTAGGCTTTGGTACCAATATATGTGTTAGAAAAATTACGTTTTACCTCATTTAAAAAATTAGGCAGTACTGCGCATTGCAATAAGGGGAATATAAATCCCTTCATATTTTCTCTCTTTCGATAACTCTTTAGCGGCTGTGATTCAGGTCGTTACAAACAATTGCATTTATTTAATATAATTATGTAACCAAATACAGTCGAACCTCCATATAACGAACCTCTATATTGCAAATTTTTTTATATAGCGAACTTTTTCCTGGAACCATTCCACAATTTTCTTCGTAAAATAACCTCCCAATAGCGAAGTGCATTTTCTGTATAACGAATTTTTTTCTTGGAATTATTTTCTTGGAATTCTCCTTATTTTTTAAGTATTTCTGGACATTTCAAGTTATTCTCTTTTAACACATTTTATGGTGGTCATAAAGGGAGTTTTGGTGCATTGCAAAGATGCGAGACGTGTATATATATTATGAAACAAAGCTTTTTTTCAATAAAAAAAAAAACTCAAACAAAATTTAACGGATTTTATGAGAAATTAAATTTAAGGATGCATTTGGTAATGTATGTGTTTAAAATCTCTAGTTGCAAAATGATGTACGTTTAAAATTATTTGTATGCTTTAAATTAGAAACTGTCCTTAAAATTCATTAATTTTAATTTAAAATTATTTTCTTCATGTTGGAAATGTAGTATATTCCTCGACACTTTTTTTTTTCGGCCGCGGTAGCCGAGTGGTATAGGTATCGGACCGTGGCTTGCCTTGTCATGAGTTCGAGCCCAGTACCACTAAAGACCCGCCGTGTAGGGCAGCGATACACGCTAAATCTGTCGAGAGCTGAAACGTCCTCCCGTTGGTGTGGTGCGATAGTTAGGTGTCGTCCACGTCACTTGACCATGGTTCAAAATTACGTGGTCCATCGCCAAAAGCCCTCGTGTAGCTGAACAGTGCGACGTTAATAATCAATCAATCGACATTTTTTTCTTGTTTCCCTTGCAAAGTTTCTTTTCTTTTTTTGATGGGTAAGATATATAAAATACGTAAATATTAATGTAAAAAAGGTGTAAATAACTTTTTTCAATAAATATTGTGTTTATGCATTTAAAATTTGTTTTATGTGATTTATGAAGTATAATAAAAGATGAACCTCTATATAACGAATTTTCCATATAACGAACTTTTTTCAGGATTTAGCGACTTCGCTATATAGAGGTCCGACTGCATTTTTATTTTTGAGTTTTCTATCGATGTTTAACAGATTTTTTTTTTCTCACACTTCTTAAATTAACATTTCTACATAAGAGGATTCTCCGAGGTAGCCTAGAGATCAAGAGGTATCAGACTCGTGGCAAGCGTGTCATGGTTCGAACCGAGAACCGCTGAAGACTCGCCATGTAGAGGGGAACGATGTACGCTAAATACGGCGAGGCTCAAGCGTACTCCCGCTGATGTGGTGTGGCAGTTAAGAGAGGGCGTGCCAGCTCAGGTGTCGTCCTCGTCACTTGATTATGGCTCAAAATCACGAGTTCCGTCACCAAAAGCCCTCGAGTAGCTGAATAGTGCGCCGTAAAAATTCACTTATTCATTTCTACTTAAGAATTTTGTACTTGTATATTAAGTCTTACTTCTCAATAAAATTGCATATGGCTTTATCATTCGCACGCATATCGGAATTTGTATAGTTTTCAGTATTTTTATACGATTTTTATAAACTAAATATGAATATTTATTACATCTTACACGGTGTTTGGATTACAGAGACCATATATATCCCGAATTTTATTACTAGAAGCTTATCTTTTTACAGGAATTTCTGAGGTGTGTAACAAAATAGTTTGGTAAAGATATATTTGTCTCGAATTTATCTGATTATTAGATCACTTTCTTTGTCCTTCTTTTGCAATGTTCTGTTTTTGCACTTTTTTTTTTACTTCGGAGCAAAATTTCTTTTCCTACTGTCCATTGATATTAATTTTTCTGCCATTTCGAGATCCAACTCGGTGGGACTCCTTCATCTCAGCGACCGCATTTTTGTGGAATGAGGAAAGAAATGTGGAGAATCTGGTCATTAAAGAGAATTCTGCCAAGGACTTGTTTTAGTTATAGGGTGGGGGAAGGGAAGAAAAGTTAATATCTTAGTACATTCTTAATATTTGGAATTGGAGTAGGAATTCGGATCATGGCGGATCTTTTTTAATAAACTGTTCTTTTTTTTAAAAAAAAAGTTCATTTATTATTTTAATCACAAAACTTACCAAAACTTCAGTTCACTATTTTGTTTTTGTTAAAATGTGATAAATAATTTTTCACAATTCAGCGTGCTTTTTCTTATAAAGAGCAATCATATCTTTGCTAAAAATCTATCTTTTTCTAAAATTCTTCTCGGGTTGACTTTTTAAGTCCTATTTAAACTAAGACGGGTTTTGTGCATTTTCATTTCATTCATATTTTCGCGACCTTCCTCCTTCGTCGACCAATACTTACCTTTCTCTTAAGGCTGTTTTCGGTCAATGTTAAAGAATAGGACCCGAATTTGGAACATTTTTTCAGATATAAAAGAAATGAAAAATTAATGATATTCTGGCTTCACTATCCTTTAGAGAGCAGCATTTTTTTTATCATACTTTCCGTTTTTAACCGAGTTTATTCATTTTTTCTGGTATGAAATGTTTCGCGTTTTTTCTCCTATACCGTAATGTTAAATGGGCTATGCCTTCACGTATTAAAACGAGAGAAAAAATATTCATGGAATAATTTGTAATTTTTAAAAACACTACATTGTTAACAGAGGTATGAGTTATAATGTTGCAAATTTCCATAGAAATTGAGGCATTTTTCTGTCTGAAAATGTGTTTCGCGTTTAGTTCAAGTTCTCGTACTTTTACCGAAGACAACTTTAATTCCTTCACCTTATGTTTAGGATACACATATACATGATACAATTATTTACTTGATACATCTGGTTTGTAACAATTATTTTTGTACACGCAATAATTTATTGTAAATTGGTAAGTGTTTCAGGCAGCTTAGCTAAGTGGTGCCTATAAATCCAATCAACTAATCTAATGTTTAAGGAGTTGTTGTAGCTTGATAGTAGAGTCGTAGTGTGATGGTCAAATGGCTAAAAATTCAAAACTCGGTTTCACAAAAGTCAGTCGTGTGGAAGAATGGAGTTGCTACTTGTTATACTAAAATTCTTCACTTTGCATTATTTGTAACAATTTAAATACCCCCGTTTTATCGTGGCTTAAAATTGCGAATACTGCTGTGTGTCTCTTTTCTTTCTGTGCTGGAATTAAATATTTAAATTACTAATTATAAATCGCAAATTGTCATTAAAAAGTGTAAATATTTCACAATTTTGTTTTCATAGCGGTTTTCCCCCCCCCCCTTTTTAAAACTGTTTTAATGCGATTATTTAACTGTTTTATGCGAAATTTTAAATTGTCTGTATCTTCGAAAATGAATTTTGAATATTCACTATTTGTATATTTTAATTGCCACATTAACATGTTCATGGACAAAGTGTTATATGACGCTCTATGCACGATGTGATGCTTTATGGCAAGCCAGGTGTCCACGAACGTATTCAGCTATATTATCCTTTCTGTTTACTAAGCTATCTGTTTATCTATTTTAACTTAGATTACTTTCAATCTCTGTTTGAGTAATAATATAAACAGCTTGCTTGGGGCACAAATAATCGTATCTCTTAAAATTATTTATTGCATCTTCCGGTAGACTGACTCGTAACGAGATAGTGATCATTATAAAGAAATTTCATTGTTAGGTAACAAAGGTGTTGTTTTTAAGGCGTGGAATAATTCCAGGGATTGTTTACAATAGTTATCGGACAAAATTCTAAGAATTGTTTATCCTTTATATTGTTTAACTGCATCTCGAACCAATTACATTTACTGTTTGTTAAACATTAACGTAATACGAACGTGTTTGTTTCATAAATTTTTAAACTGAAATTAACGTTACAGAATCTACAAAAAAATTTTGTTAGACGCATTTACTGTGTTAAGAAAAAGGCAATTATACCCTGACATGGTCAGCTATTAAAAACATTCTGTCAATGCTGAGTCCCTAGAAGATGACGCCAAGCAGTGGCGTAACAGAAAATATTAAGGCCCCCTTGCGAAGTCAGGTTTTGCCTTTAATATTTTATAAATTGATTAAATACGTACATGAGGCGTCAGTCAGTCAGGATTTGGGCCCCCTAGAATACTGCCCCCAACGCTGGAGTGTACGTTACGCCACTGACACCAGGTCAGGCAGTCCATGAAATGCAAGTACTGACAAACTGACAATGCGTGAAACTAATTTTATCTTAACATGCTAACAGCTTGCAGAAGTGTGCAAAGTAAATAATGAATAAATATGTGAGCGTTTACTCAATATAAGGAAGTATGAATTAAGTAAATGGGTATCTTACGACCGCACACGTATTAAAGTATGCATTTAGAATGAGAGATCCTTCCCCATCCTCGGGCTGTGGTAGCCCAGTGGTCAAGGTATCGGATTATGGCAGGCATGTCACGAGTTCGAGCGCAATACCACTAAAGACCCGCCGTGTAGGGCAGCGACGTACGTTAAATCTGTCGAGAGCGGAAACGTCCTCCCGTTGGTGTGATGTGGTAGTTAGGAGAGGGGGATGCCAGGTCATGTGTCGTCCAGATCACTTGACCATGGTTCAAAATGACGTGGTCCGTCGCCAAAACCCCTGGAGTAGCTGAACAGTGCGACGTTAATGTTCAATCACTCACCTTTCCCCATCCTCCTTATTCTCCAGATGTAGTTAGTGGCCATGGTGGCCTAGTAGTTATGGTCACGAGCTCGTCGCCTGCGCGTCGTAGGTTTAAGCCATGCCATTGAAGACCCGCCGTGTAAAGGGGCTGAAGCAAATTAAATGTCAAGTTTCAAAGTCCTCCCGTTGTGATAATTTGGAGCAGAGGTTCCTAGACTTTTTTTTGTCTTATAGACCCCTTGCCACACTCACACATTTTTGTCTTTGGATAGACTCCTGCTTACCTATTATTAATTTTTTGCTCATTTATCAACTTAAATGTCTTTTTGACATCTGGTATAGAGCTACTTATTTTAAATTTTTAACTGTAGTGAAGTATAGTGTTTAAAACTTAAGAAAAACGAATGTTAATTAATTTTAAATTAAAATTTGTGGTAACACATAAAATAGTTTTTACATAAAATAACTTAACAAAAGTGCTTTTAATGGGAGGACTGAATCTGGCGTTTTAAGAACAAATTTTCAACATTTGTCATCAATCTTGTCGAGTTTAACCCCTAAATCTCCTCGGTTGGTAGTGTCTAGTTTTTTTTTCCCGGGGGGGATGGCAAGCACAGTGAATCTCTTTTCACTAGAAAAAGCAATTACAATGTTTCTCACGATATTCCATAATTCGAAATAATAGGCATGACTTTTTAAAGCCGAAAGCTGACATACGTTTCTGAACGTTACTTGAAGATCTTCGTTAGTGCCTATTCCGATCAATTCATTTTGTAATATAACATTTATTTTCTTCAATGTGACCATATAAAGTCATTGTCTACTGTGGTATTACTATAATAGATATGCATTCTTAAACCTAGTTTCAAAATCTGAATAGAGGATATTTTAATTTTTAACGTTGGTTAAAACGTGATCTTCCTGGCAGATTGTCTCTGACAAAATGAGAAGCTGGAAAAATCCATGACATCCAATATTATACTTCTTTAGCTTAATTCTGGCAAGAAAAGTCGAATTAATGGCTTTTTTTTTTAATTATATACATGCTGTCACCTTGTAACTGTAAATTAACCTTATTAAATTTAGTAACTTTCGTTAAGGCTGTCTTCGGTTAATGTTAAAGAATAGGACCCGAATTTGGAACATTTTCTCAGATATAAAGGAAATGAAACATTAATATGACATTCTGGCTTCACTATCCTTTAGACAGCAGAATTTTTTATCATGCTTCCCATTTTTAACCGAGTGAGATTCATTTTTTCTGGTATACAATGTGTTTCGCGTTTTTTCTCTTATACCGTAATGTTAAATGAGATATGCCTTCACGTATTATAACAAAAAAGAAAGTATTCATGGAATATTTTGGCATTTTTAAAAACTATTGTTAACAGAGGTATAATATTGCAAATTTCCATAGAAATTGAGGCATTTTTTTCTGTCTGAAAATGTGCTTCGTGTTTAGTTCAAGCTCTCGTACTTTTACCGAAGACAGCGTTAAGTAGGTAAAATCTGGTTTCTAATTGATTACATTTTCTTTTAAAATTATAGTCACGATCTGGTATAATGAGAGCAAGTATCGTAGACCCCTATTTACACCTCATGGACCCCAACATTATTTTTTCACTGACGTGAACCCCATGAAGGATGTCACAGATCCCTTGGAAGTCGATATAGAACACTTTGGGAATCACTGATTTGAAGATTTGGATACCACCTCAGGTGTCGACTGTGTCACTTGATTAGGGTTCAAAATTACGAAATCTATCGCCAATAGCCTACGTGCTACTTATAGTGCGATGTTAATAAACACTCCAGACATATCTTCATTCGATTATCACCTATTTTTGAATTCCTACTATTATCTCACACTCTCTATATGTTTATTTATTTATTTATCTTGGTGGAATTTTCAATCGTTCATAAAATACATTTTAAAGCGCTTGATTGAGCTGAAATTTTATATACATGATGATTTTGGATGACAATACAATAATTTAATTATAATTAATATAATTTAATTGGTTAAAACTAATTATTCAAAGAGTTAAAATACAGCCACGTTGGCATCATTTTTGGCGATTTAGCGACCCTTTTGGCGACTTGTGTCAAAACTTGAAAAAGTGTTTTTTTCTCATGTTTTAAAACATTCAGTTGAACTGAAATTTTATATACCCGATTATTTTGGATGACAATACGATACTTGAATGATAATGAATAAAAATTAATGACCACTTAATGTTGTGATTCTGTCCTATGTATATACATATTTATATTAATTGTAACTATTTAATAAAAAGTAGCTAAAATAAAATTTTTCTTTGTTGATCTAAGTAGGAATTGACTTAAAATTTCTTTTTTTTATATTACTTGTTATCTTTGGGCAATCATATGCAGGAGTGTCGATATTTTTTGAAAATAAAAATAACTTTTATAAAAATAGAATGTATAAATTATCTTCTCGTTGTGCGAAAAGATTGCTCAATACGAGGAGGGATATTTTTGATGAATATAAAAAAAAATAAAGAGTGTTTTTTGTCCTTTGTTCATAATTTTCTTAATTACATGATGATGTTATAACATTTCTGTGAAACCAACTTATTCCAAGTCTTTATCTATTTTGTCTTGTCGTCTTTTTATTAAGTTTTACGATTCTAAAAATTTTGCTAACGTAAGATGACACGAGTAGATAAAAGTAAAAGAAGTAAAGTTTCTTTCAACTGCTCGTGCGGTGATAAGGAACGGCATGAATCGAGCAATTTTTACTTTTCAGGCACTCCATTGTGTAGTCTAAGAACAGCTGTTACGCCAAGGAAATGACTTGCTTCTTTTCCGCACTTAATTGCCTTGATTTTGCTACCACCGACGTTGAATCACCTGTTCTTTTAAGGTTTCGGTGATATTCCCAGTTTTATATCATACGTTACAGCTGGATCCTGTTTTGAAATACCATTAGCAAAAAATAGATGAGATTATATATATAGAGAGAAATCTTTCTGTTAAAAAAAATAACTATTTCTAAACATCTTAAAATAATAATAAATGTGAATTTTAAGCTAGGGATGCTTAGAATTGTGATGTGTATAAATTCGAAAGCATTATTACAAGCAGAACATAAGAATAGAAGTGAATATTTACCCCTTGTGTTACAGTTCTGATCGCTAAAAGAGGGATCGCCATTATTCACATGCAGAACTATTGACGACGTACAACATAATTTTGAATCACCGTCAAGTGGAGGAAACTATACTTTAGTAAACATCCTACTTTTCAGACTTCCACAGCAGCCAGGCCGCGGTAGCCGAATGGTATAGGTATCGGACCGTGGCTTGCCTTGTCACGAGTTCGAGCCCAGTACCACTAAAGACCCGCCGCGTAGGGCAGCGATGCACGTTAAATCTGTTGAGAGCTGAAACGTCCTACCGTTGGTGTGGTGTGATAGTTAGGAGAGAAGGGTGCCAGCTCAGGTGTCGTCCACGTCACTTGACCATGGTTCAAAAGTACGTGGTCCGTCGCCAAAAGCCCACGTGTATCTGAACAGTGCGACGTTAATAATCAATCAATCAATCAATCCACAGCAGCCAACATAATTTGAGTTTCTCTTGATTTAGAATGCATGTCCCTCTACTCGTTGGGTCTTTATCGGTTACCGCAGCCACATGCGTGTATCGAACTCCATGATAAATAGGCATTAGACGATGAATCTTGGAATGGATATTTGTTCTATAATCAGATAAAGGTAACCGCGTTACTCCAAGAAAAAATGAGGAACCAATAAGCATTACGCATTTGATGTTTTACGAGTGAAATTCAGATCGATTTTTTTTCCCAAATATGAACGTATAAGCTTAACACTTAATTTGGATGTTAATTTTTTTTTAAAGAAAAAAAAAATTAACATCCAAATTAAGTGTCAAATAAAGTTTAATTTATGTAGCTTCATCTATTTCTCAGTCTGCGTTTTGCTCTTGGATTTTTACTCTAATTAAGTTCCATTAATTTAACTAATTTTTGTATGGACTGAAGGTTTTTAAAATATAAATTTCCTTCAAGAAACACAAAATTTTTAATTTACAAAACTATTATTAGACCAGTTCGGTCTAATTATCAGACTGCGTAACTCCATCTGGGATGCTAATTTGATACAGTATGGCTAGGCGCCAAGTTGTTTATGTTCGCCAAGATAGGCGATAATATTACAATATGGTTTACTTTGATATTTTTATAGTGCGGTAATATGGTTGCCATGGGGCTAACGTATATTAGTGTTAGTTTTTTGTTTTGGTTTTTTTTCCCGCGGGATCTCTGCTCAACAAAAGTAACACATTGTTACAAATTTTGTGTAATGAACGCTTAAAATATAAATTTATATTTGAAAGTGTAATATACACATTAATATTACTTTCTGTTGTATTTATTTTATGTTAAAATCTTGCCACCACCTCTCCCTTCGAAATCTAGTTTTATTATGAAATAAAAAAAAAAGTAGTGATTACATTGATCGGGTATATTTTCTTTATTTTTAAACCTTTATACCCGACGTATAAAGCGCACCCGTAAATTTCGATCTTAATTTGGTGTCAATTGTGCTCGTTATACGCCGGATTTTACGGTGTATTAATTTACAAAAAGGTGTGAACAATTACTTTTTTTAATATGAATGTTTATGAATATAAAATTTGTTTTATGTAGTTTATATACAAAGAAAATTGAAAGATGAACCTCTATATAACGAATTTTCCATATAACTAACTTTTTTTTTCGTGATTTAGCGACTTCGTTATATAGAAGTCCGACTGTATATGTACAAACTAAATAATTTTTCTCACTATTTAAAATATATTGTTAGTTATTTGCTTTTCTTCTTTACGAATAAAATTGTTTTAATTCCGCCTTATTAGTGTAACAGCCAAAGGTATAAAAAAGTAACTATGGATTTCAATTGATAATTGAAAATTATCTTTTAAATAAGTGTAAAAAAATTAATTTTATAAACTCACAGAATCCAATTAAATCTCTTCTATCGGAGGAATTAAGTAATTTGAATTATCTAATCTTATCAGCAATACACGTGGCTTTACTTCAATTTAGCTCTGATTTGGATAATTTTTTACTGATAGGTATTCAACTTTTATTAATGAGACAGCCTTCTATGCAACCATTTATCTTGACCTTAAATCTCCTAAAAAAAACTGAATTTATTCCTGGAGATTGAAAGTTCTGATAAGCGCAAGCTCGTTAGCGAACGATCTACATTTTGCGTATAATTACTGCCCGATCTCATTTCTCCACCCTCCTAAAAGAAAGTGTAATGCTTGGCCGATCATTAACATTTTCATTTCATTAAAGTGGAGCAGAGTAATTACTTGATAACAAAAACCGCAGTGTTCCCGTAAAACCTCTAGAAAACTCGGTGAATATCCTTAAATTCCTCAAATCTTGCTTCTGTTGAGAAAGCTTCTAAAAATATAGTGCTCCAGAATTTCAAAACAATCACCTTGAGATTTCTCTATTTCTCTACCATACCTAAAAAGCCAACAAAGTGGGGGTTAAAAGGATTGCTAGTAGTAGTCAACCCCTGGAGAGCCAGTGTTTTCTCTCTGCTCCATTAAACAGTCTAGCGTGAAAAAAAAAAGTAAACAAACAATCAGCACCATAATTCGGCCGCGTTCGTTTTTAATCAATCCCACTGTGTTGTACGACTTCCTTCTCTTGTTTAAATCGCCCTTTGGTGTTCTTTTTATTCCGATCTTGATCTACTTTAGTGGAACTGCTCCCCTTTTAATAAGGATAGCCGTGGGATATTACTTCATTGTATGATCTAATCGTTAGAACAGACTCGTGTTCCTTGTACAGCTCACTGATTTATAGGGTAGAGACAACTTTCGAGAAAAAGTGGCGATTGAGTCTGTATTTGTCTGCTAACAATGATAGGTTTCGAGGTACCTATGTTACGTAAGCGTCAATTTCATGTGCTAGATTGTTGAGACAATGATTTCCGAGGTTTGCATCACAAAGACTATAGCAAAATAAAGAACTTTGTGGCCCGAGGGTCAGGGGATCGAATCTCGATTTCATCAAAGACTGTCGTGAGGGTGATAGTTACTGCATATTTAACCTTTACTGGATTTCAAAGTTCTCGCTTTTTTTTTTTTTTTGTGTAGGATCTCGAATAATGAGTTACTAAATTGTCAATTGTGATTCAGAATTAAACGATTAATCGTCAGTAGTTTACTTTTGCTGATCTGGAACAAGGCTTCTCAAATTTTTTTTCATTGCGCGACTGCTTTTACCAAACATCATGTCGTCTCTGAACGTAAAGACAACACAAAAAAAAAAAAAAAAAAGGAAAAGGAAAATTTTCACAGATGTTTCAAAATAATATCTTTCATTCTGAGTAATCTATTTATGAGTATGTTTGATTTTTTAATATTTTTTTTACCATTCACATTACAATCAAAGTGGACTTTAATTATAAACTTAAGAGTTGGACGCGTTTATTTAGTTTCCCTCGGAAAATTAAATCTCCGATGAATATTTGATACTTCCTTCTTCAGTGTTTTGCTGAGTTGATTAGTTTTTTTTAAATTTCCAGTGTACGCTCACAAATTGTTTACTTCTAATTATTTCTAAGACTTCCAAATGTAGCGATATTTCCAAAAGGGAATGATGACACATTTTGAAAAGTCTTGGATGACCACAATAGACGAGTGGTCATGGTCACGTAGCCGGCGTTATCGACCTATCGATTCAAGTCCTGATACCACTGAAGACCTGTTGTGTAGAGAGGTGAATGAACATTAAATCTGTCGCGAAGCTCGGTCCTCACGTTGGTATGGTATGGAAATTTGAAGAATGGGTCCCTAATTAGATGTCACATTTTTCACTTGTGATCGAGGTTTAAAACTACTAGTGTCCGCAACACGGAACTAAAGGAATACTCTTGCTTTTAAACAACAGCTTTAATTTAACGCGTAAAAGGATTTAGAACAAATGCCAACAGCTTTGTGCGTTGAGAACCTTTTCTAGAAATTGACAGAACAGCAACTGAATATTCCACACGGATTATATTAACAAAACTCAAAAACAAACAAAACGTTGCCATTGCGAAAAGGCTAAATGCAGTCGATGACGTTGTGATAACAAGCACGAGAATAAAACTATTTATTTTACAGAAAATACATATAAAATAGAAATTGTAAATAATACTAAGAATTGAATAGAAATTAAATATAGCATATATAAATGAGCACACAAAACACATTAATTATAAAAATACAGAATAACAAATACAATTCCATCCAAACAACTAGGTGCATCGCCAATAGCTCACGTTGCTAAAGGGTGCTTCGTTAAGGCTGTCTTCGGTAAAAGTACGAGAGCTTGAACTAAACGCGAAGCACATTTTCAGACAGAAAAATGCCTCAATTTCCATGGAAATTTGCAATATTATAACTCATACATCTGTTAACAATATAGTGTTTTAAAAAAATTTTAAATATTCCATGAATACTTTCTTTTTCGTTTTAATATGTGAAGGCATAGCTCGTTTAACATTAAGGTATAGGAGAAAAAAACGCAAAACACATTTTATACCAGAAAAAATGAATCTCACTCGGTTTAAAAAGGGAAGTATAAGAAAATGCTGCTCTCTAAAGGATAGTGAAGCCAGAATATCATATTAATTTTTCATTTCTTTTACATCTGAAAAAATGTTCCAAATTCGGGTCCTATTCTTTAACATTAACCGAAGACAGCCTTAAAAAAATTCAACCAAATTTGAGATTCTAGTCTAGAATAGAGAGGAAGGTAGGAATATATAACGAGCCGCATGCCTACTATTAGTTAGACTTTTCACGTTACTATATTTATTGTTGCATTTTTTATCTCCACAGTGCAAATTAATTTTATTTCGAGCCCATCAGAGTACGAATTCTTTTCTAATTTTTTAGAAGATTGTGAAGAAAAAGGAATGCCTTCTCTTAAGTGTGTGTTTTGAAACAACTTGTGAACACCTCTGAAGTTATTTTTCTCCATTTTTTGAATATTTAAAATCACTATTATATATTTAATCTCTTTTTACATCACTTGGAAAGTTTTTTTTCGGAAAATGCCTTTTAAATCACCTGAACTTAATTCGCAATACGGGGAAATGAGCGGAGTAGACTTAATGATTACATACCGATAAAAAACGATTGTCATTTATTTTTCTAAATAATACAAGCTTCTTTGAACCATGTAGGAAGAAACTTATATTAAGTCATGTGAGTTTAACCTACAACAGGAATCGATTAACTTTTGAAAAGCAGGATTATTTGCGCTTGACTTCAGCAAAAATCAACACGAGACGCTATTTAATTAGTGCCATACGCCTCTCTGAATTGTATTCTTTGCTTATTTTTGTGTACAAATTGTTAAATGTAAATTTAATAGTGTTCGTGTTCATTTTGGGGTTCTTAAAACACTGCCAAATGCTAATTTCTCTCAAAATACGAAAAACGAATCATGCATACTAGATTTCCTGAGCATTCTGAAAGCGGCGATGAGTATAGAAACAGTCTATCAAATTTCTGATACATGTTATTTACTCTATAGATATTTATTCTGAAATGGTAACTGTGATTTAAACACTTTGTCCTGACCTAAAATGAAACTATTTCTCTTCTGTTTTACTGGATTAATCAGGCTATTTGTATACAATTGATCTATTTGTCCATAATTGAGTATTGTGGTTGGTATAAATGCACCACAAATTCCAAAAAATTCAGTATGCATATCTTTTACTTATGTCTATCGATTCTGAAAATAAAATACATTAGTTTCATTTTATTGATCAGTTTCTATAGACGAAGGTATGCAGATGGTTTAAAAAGATGGTAAAAGGTTTTCCAAAGTGCTTATTATATTCTTTCTTACTACTATTATCTAATATATATAACTTTTATTTATCTTTTGAAAAGATGGATGAAGATTGTAAAGAAGCTTCATGACCACGATAGCCAAATGGTCATGGTCGTGAACAACGTTGTTTCTGTTGAACTATCTGTTTGACGTGATATTATAAGGCTCTAAGTCGAGGCCTTAAGGGTATAAGGCCTCACTTTGGCATGGGGTGTCAATTCAGATGTTCGTTTTCGTTGGTCGGCAGTGGTTCATAAATACGAGGTCCTTCACCAATAGCCCTCGTGTTGTCATAGTACTTCCAAATATTTATGTATCTTGTACTGTACTGTACTGTTCATGGATGGGGAAAAGCAGCAGCCTCTGTTAGTCACAGGACTAGAGCACCTAAAGGTAGGTAGAGGACCAACTTAGCTCTAGGTGGTATCCCATTTAGTCTGATTCCTACCCTACGAAGACCTGTCCGGCATGGGAGACCCTACCGGTAGTTAGACTACCGCCGGCATAGCTCCCATGGTTGTCAGGGTACTCAAGCCCCTCCAGCACGACAAGCTAAGGATACCAAGGAAACAAGCACACCTTCCTGCCTATCTAAAGCAATTAGCTCTATAGAGAATTGGAGGTATACCAATTGACGCCGTTCAGGTTTATACGGATGGCAGTACAGACGATTATTATCGATCTGGCAACGTAATTTACATCAAATCGCAAGACCATATCTTAAGAATCCAGAGGAGAAATCCAGACGGTTGCTCGGTTTTTCGCAGTGAGCTAATAGCCATCGATGAGGCCCTTTGTTCTCTTGCGTCTCTTCCAAATGGAAAAGAGATTTGGATACTGTCTGATAGAGAAGTATCCAAAGCAAT
>BMAV01014054.1:5942-92841 GCA_019973955.1 Trichonephila inaurata madagascariensis
TTGTTTTTTGCATGTTTCTTTTGTTGAATTAGAATCCGCTAAGAATGCTCTCAACGGGGTTACGGGGGCGTATTGATGAAAAAAATTTCGTTTTTGCTCTGTTAGATTTAGACTTTAAATTTAGGACGAATGTTTATTTTATGGAGCAGAGATCCACTGAGAGAGAAAGTTGCTTTGGCAGAAATCCACTTGATTATTGAGTTAAGTGAGCACAAAAATTCTTTCTACTTCTATTTCAGATATTAATAGAGATTAGAAATTATAATTTATGTCCTATTTATATCAAGAGGTGAGAGTTACAGCTATAAATATATTTTTCAATGCAATCGAATTCTTATCAATAATTTATATATATGTAAACAGTATATATTTATACATCATCGTGAAATACCCAGTAAGGTGGGTGGGTAACGGCTAGTATGTATACATACATATATTAAAGCCGTTGAAATAATTATTACGAGTTTATGACTGAACAATATATTGTGCTCTCAGAAAGTGTAGTCATGAGATTGCCTAAGATATTAATTTAATAATATTTTAACGTACTTACTTCTAGAAAATACTTAATAGTGAGAAAATATTTTAAATAATTTAATACTTCAATAAATACTATAATATATATTTATAGTTATCATTTTCTTTTGTTATTTGTTTTGTTTGAAAATATTAATTTACGCATTACACGAATTAAGTTATAAACTTTTTACTATTTAAAACTAAAAGATTACTTATTATACTCATAGGAACATGAAAACATTTCACTAAATTAGGAATAATTTTTTAAAAATTCGAAAATTTTAAAACACATATTTATTATATATTGCCTTATTAATACTTTCATCGTATTTTTCTTATACTTAAGGGATAATAGCATATATTGCCTCGCATCCTTCACTAATCTGTGTCACATTTAAGCAATAGATGCAATAAAATCTTGTTTCAGAATGAGTTATTTTTAGTAATTTGCGTAGAATACATGATAACTAGTATAATATATCAGTACTGCACAATGTATTTGATTATTAATTCATCAATAATAAGTTTAAGAACATATTTAATAATTACTAGTAAACCCCATGGGCTTGCCATGTAGAATTTATATGTAAATTTTAATACTTATCTTGACAATTTGTACAGTTTATAACTAAAGTCGTAAATCCTTAGTGTCAAATTATTAATGAAGTTAACACATGATTATTGCATGGAAGGGGGTGGGGGTTGCCACAAAAAATAGGATTGAAAATTGGGTCATAAACATTAAAATTTTGAGAAGCAATCAAAGTAATTTGAGTTAGAAAATGTTTTAAAAAGCTTTCATTTAGGGAATTACACGTTTAACGTCCTATATTTCTCACAGTTTTATTATCCTTTGCTTCAGTTTTTTCTCTATATTTCGATTAAAGTAAAAACAATTACAGTCGAAACTCTGTATTGCGAATTTTTCTATATAGCAAACTTCTTCCTGGAAACTTGAACATTTCATGAATTTCTTCGTAAAATAACCTCTCTATAGCGAAGTGCTTTTTCTATATAAGGAAATTTTTCTCTTGTGATTCAATTTTTGTTTTCCCTTTTTTTATAGTATTTCTGAAAAAAATTTATGGTGGTCATAAATCTTGAACTGGTTTTATTAGGGCACTAACTCACCGAGAGCAACAGAGTTCTACCCGTTTCATCCAAGAAGTGTAACCCTTAAACCCCTTTGTCCAGTTCACTAAAAACATCTTCAATATCCTCTTTCACTCTCAGAGGAGTTGTCCCGTGTCCCCGTGTTCTAATTATAAAAGAATGTATGTTTAATATTTACTGGTTTTCTTTAAATTGTAAAATGTCTATAAAATTCATTAATTTTTGTATAAAATTATTTTCTTAATATTAAAAATACAGTGAATTCTTCGACATTCCTTTTTCTTGTTTTTCTTGCAGTTTTTCTTTCTTTCTTTCATTTTTGATGAGTAAGATATATAAAATAAACATATATGAATTCAAAAAATGTGTGAATAATTACTTTTTTTGATGCACAGTGTTTATGAATTTAAAATTTGTTTTATGTGATTTATAAAGTATATTAAAAGGTGAAACCTCTATATAACGAATTTTCCATACAACGAACTTGTTCCGAGATTTAGCTACTTCGTTATATAGAGGTCCAACTATATTTACAAAATTTATCAAAAAGTGCTTAGAAAGCTAGAAAAATTCAAATATTTCATTTTGTTATTGTAATGATATTCTTCCATAAGATGAATACATTTGAATTTCAAATCCCCATTTTTTAAATTTATACATTATACATAAAATAAATGTTAAAGAAAGTTATATTTTAATGAATAAATTATTCAAATTTTATTGAATTCCATGTACAAAAATGTAAAGTTATCCATAAATATGTTCTTACACAGTATCATTAAAAATTATTCTTGTATCTCCCAGTAAATAATTTCAACCTTTTATTTGAGCATTTTAAAGCTTCGCCCACTCACCAAAAAGTGTGAAACCTTTTAACATAATTTCCTTTTTATAATTTTATAATCGGAGCTCAGTAAAAGAGCAATTGTTATCATTAAGCTTTATATAAAAGGATTATCTTGTAAATTAACTTTTAAGGAAAATTACTATAATTGAAATTTAATACAAAAATTTAATCTATTCTGTTCTTTTTTTTTTCAGTATTCTAATATATACACAAATTTGAAAAGTGTATTATAATTTGTTTTTAATTAAATTTGACCCTTTTTAAGAACTAAAACTTTGTTAATTATTGAACAATTTTGTAAAAATTTTCTGTTTCAAAAGTGTTTTGAAAACAGAAAGAATCAAATTTTTTTGTTTGTATGTTCATGAAATTTTAACACTTAAAAGTACATGAATTTAAAAAATTTAAGCTTCCAATTTAAATTCCACATTTCAGTACTATGCAAAATAAAATACTTCCACTGTATTTTTTTTTATATAAAATAGAAAATATGGTAGCAATGAAAATAATTTTAATTTTTAAATCACAAGTAATTTATGTTTACTTCACAGGAAAAAATAGATTTAAGAAAATAAGTTTTTTTTAACATATACACAAAACCACGCACACACATATATATCGAGCTATATTTTTGGAGTTGCATTTCATGTGAATAAATATTTCTTAAATTTATGTGTGTGTGTGTGTGTGTGATTTATCGATAGCTATTTACCAACATATATATTTTAAATTTATTTTCAAAGAGTGAGAATTTATAATTTTTTACAGATTTCATAGGGGGGGAAATGTGATACACAACTGTATTTACAATCTTTTGATTCTTCATTATTAGTCTATTTTTAAACTTAAAAAGAGCGTGTATGTTGGGGGATTTTATTCATTAATCAAGTGGGCATTGTCAGTTAATATAATACATTTGAATGCAAAGATTACAGAAAAAATATATATGCAACAAAAGTCATTATTGAAATATGTTAATATAGATTTTTTCTGATAAAAATAAGATTTTATCATCTTATTAGAGCAAAGTATTTAACTAAAGTAATATGTAATTTCAATTTGATCATTTTTAAAATATATATACTTCTCTGAGGAAAACCATACAGTTCTAGATGTTTAACAATGATAAAAAAAATATATATTGCATTAATTTTTTATACAATATCGGATACAATTTGAATAATAATTTTTAAAAATGTATGAAGCATATTAAAAAACAGTTGATATTTTTTATGTATGTAGCTCCAGCTTTTACTCGTAATATTATAGGGCAAATTCTACCGATATTAAGTACCGATCAACGTTAATTCAGCATATTTGAAATTATTATACAATGTTTATTATAAAGATTATATAAATTGTTTTTTTGAAATTATGATTTTTGGCACAGCACTTAAAAGATTCTGATTATTTTGAAAATTTCAAAAGTATCCATAGAGTAATTTTTAACTCCGATAGTGCATCAGTTTTTAAAAATACAAATTATCACAGTAACTTAAAAAAATAATATCACCAATTTGAAGTCATTATTTTTATATATATAAGACACACTAACTTCAAAAAATTAAATAAGTCAATTTTTGATAGCACATTTGAATTTCAGTAAATTAAAGTCACAGCGACTGCAGATGACGTCACTCTAGCATATGCTAAAACCAATCACGATTGCCTGCCTGGATCTTCGAGAAAAGTGTAGTCGCTTAACCCGCGGTCACTCGCGCCTGTTTTTGCTACCTTCGTTACTCGCGGGGTGTAGAGAACACCCCAAACTTTTAACACGTGTATTTAATTATAAAAATAAAAATTAAGTCATTATGATACATATTTATAAAGTACAAGATGTGCTTTGTATTATACAAATAAAATTATTTAATTTATTGCACACAAATGAGACTAACATTAATTTAAACTAAACATACAAAATTTTCATTTTAAAACACATAATTTTATATTTTTTCATAAACCAGTAAAACGTATATGCCAGTAATAAATATACTTTATAGTTAATGAGATAATGATAGTAGAAAGTAGAAAAATAATATTTTAATCATTTTCCAAACTTTCAGAGCAGATTGTATACAAATGCTCAGCTTCTCGCGGGAGTTCTCAGACCTCCAGATAAACTTTTCAAGGTCATTACATTCCAATCGTTCCTTAAAGAGGGATTGCATCACGCCTGAAGGTTCAATGACCTAAAATGTGCAGCTACAGAAGAAATCGTGGTTCTGCACAATCTTTTTAGAAATCTGGGAGGATTTTCTTGTTGCTGGGGTGTACAGAACACCCCACGCGAGTGATCGCGGGTTAAAGAACTGTTCTTCTGAATGGATGGAAGAAGTCCATTTATATGGTAATATAAATATTTGTTTTCGGTGACAAAAATAAGATGAAGGACAAATGGGCAGTTCAGGAGAGTTATCGGGCGAGTGAATGAGAGAGTTATATTAATGCCACGCTACAAAGCAACACGAGGCCTAATGGCAACAGTCCTCGTAGTTCTGAGAACCGGACAAACAACGAAAATGACACTTGAACTGGCGACATCATCAAAACTACTACACCAAGGACAACAAGAGGACTTAAAGCTCAACAGATTAAACGTGTACTAAACTCTTCTATCTTCTTTAGGAGAGCTATCGGATTCCTTGAAGCAGAACAGTGGACCAAATGTGTCATTCTGTTCTCTGGTAGAGATCATTCGGTAATTTCTCGATTTTATCAATGATTTCAAACAAGCCGAAAAGCTTAAGATACCTGTCCGGTCACTTAAGGACTTTTAGCTCCCGGTGATGATTAGTATTTTCTACAGTAGCCAAACGGAATACGTTACTTGGACCTCCATAATTGCTATAACTATGGTTTCAGTGACATTAAGCAAATACCTGTCAATACTGTGCGCAGAAGTCTACATATGAAATGAACTATGCTCGAGTACCATGCACTTCAGTTCCACTAACCCTCAAATCAAAAAGGTCGGGATTAATGCGGTATTTAATATTGTATTTCACAAATATTTAATGATTCTTTCCCACTTAATTTAATTTTTATTTCCAGTTATACATAAAGATATTTACTATATTCGTGCGCAATATTGGGATTTTTCTGTATTAACCTCATTACCACAGTTTATCGGCAAAAAAAAATAATTACCTGCCTGAAATAAATCAGCAAATACTTAGAGTTACAACAACCAATTTGAAACTATCCAAAATAAAGCTGTTAAAATATGCCAAAAGTCCTCAATGGTAAGTAAGTACCTAATTTTTACTCTTTTTTTTCTCTCTTTTTGTTCATTTTATCATCGCATACCTAACTTTTAAAAGCCGCGATTAACTTATTTATATTCAAAATAAAAAAAAAAAAAATAAATGAAATCTAATATCGCATTTAAAAATATTATATAACTATATATTTAAAGCATTTTACATGTACCACCACCTTGAAATATGTAAATTCCAGTTAAAATTGAATTGATTATTTTAATAAAGATTTCTTCATTATTACAAAGTAGAAAGCACACCGATATTATTCGTTTTTCATCACATATTCTATTTTTAATATTCATAATATAGCATACAATTTATTTTATTTTTTCTACGAAACATCTTATCTATCTCATTAACAAATATGTCAATAAATTTCATTTTCATTAATGGTAATGTTCATTGTTAAAAAGAAATAGTAGTTGAAAACATTGTTGAATCAGTAACGTTCCGAAAAAATCATAATACACAATGAAACAAAAACTTTTCAAAAGATTTTCATTAATAGTTATATGTGGAAATGCTTTTAAGTCACTAAGTATTCATTATTAACATTCGGTGAAATACTTTTTTAAAAATATTTATCATTAGAATGAAAGAAATATTATTCATGAATTTATAGATACAACTATTAACTCCAAATCATTCAAAAAGCAACATAAAAGTTTAAAAAAATTTAAATGAAGCAATTGTTCAAGAGCCAATCTTTGTAAAGCAGTATTTCATATGGTAATTTAGTAAAATAATGATTTATGTGAGAGGTTTATATTTTTTCAAAATCAAAAGAGAAACGTCATTTGTGCAATATTACTAAGAAGGAACTCGATGGTTATAGTCAGAAATATTTTTTTATCCTCCTCTTAGTTAAAAATATGTTTGAAATGAACCAGATTGAGGATGATACTAAAAAGATGAAGACGGTATTTATTTTAAAACGAAAAAAATCCACTGATTTTACGAACGAAAACAAGTTTCCTAGTAACTCTTGGTATCATAACAACTGTTTTCTTTTAAAACTTCTGGCATTTTTTGGAATAGATCTTCAATCAAAATCAGTCCAGAAGAAGCGATGTAATTGCATTTTACAAGCATGCACTGTCCTATTGATGCATTTGTGTCTTCTTCAAAGTATTATAGGTCCCATAAGCTATAATATTCACATGAAAACGCTTCAGAAAGGATCACTTTCAATATTTCTTTCAATTATTATAAATCTCCATCTTTGGCATAAAAGCTTTCGAAAGCGTTACGAAATAAGACAGATCATTGAGCTCTTATTAAAAGTAAATCCATTCTCATTTCAGAGGCATTTTTTCAGTATTATAAACGCATTAACTGCTGTATTAATTATAATGCCAGCACTGTGCACAACGAATTTGTGGCTCTACGGTGATCAGGACCTATTGTTTGCAAAAACGATCGCAATGTTATTGAAGATGCTTGGATTGCCTGAAGGTTTAAAATACGTATACCTTTATTTTTTCCATTTATTTGGCAGTGCGATGCAAAATATGCTGACATTATTTTGCGCAATTTTATTGCAAGATTTCGGACAAGCTATCATGTGGTGCAAAGAAAGTTTGCTTCAAAAAAATGCAAATCTGTCGGAAATTTTTGGATATTATGAAAACATTCTGATTCTTAAAAAGTGCATTGAAAACACTTTTGGGGGTGTTTTCTTTCTTCTAACATTATTAGGATTTCTCAACGCCTTCGGAGCTATCACTTTGAATTTAGGATTCGAAACAGGGGCTTGGTCAAAGAGGGAGTACGTTTATAATGCTATCATTTATGCAGGCATAAATTTTTCATTGTTCTTGTATTTGATATTTTGTGGGGCTGATGTGAACGAAAAAGACAAGGATTTCAGGAATGAAGTAAACACTTACGATCTGAAAAGCAGACTGAGGAATCTTCGAAATGATCCCAATGGTTACATATCTGCTCTTGGACATGAAAGCATTGCTTTATCTGCTTGCGGATACTTTAAATTCACAAAAAGTTCCATCTTAACTGGTATCGGTGTTCTTTTAACGTATTCATTGCTAATTAATGAATTTCAGAATTCAAAATGAAGAATGTCAATTTTTTAAGTTTTTCATACATTATTTTCAACTGCTTTAATACCATTTTGGAAAGCTTGAAATTATCAAAAGTCACATTTGAACCACAATAAGAAAATTTTTGTAAAATGTTTATCAAAACTTTGTAGAAGATTTAATATAAATGTATCATATAATTATAGCATCAATATTTCTTTACATGAATGCTGAATCTGCAAGAAGGATGTTGCACGAAGTCTTTTAAATTATGTATGGCTATAATTATACTATTTTCCTAAGACGTGTACCAGCTATCTTGAAAATCCCCAGTATGTTGCAGCCCCCATAAATTTCAGTTTATTTTATGATGTATATTGATATACAAATAAATGCTGCAATTCACATAGGTCATTGGTAAATAAATTTGTAATATCTTCAATGATATTCCATTTGCTGTTAATATATTAAAAATATAATATACTGTTTTTCAATATTTTTCAGCTAGAACCTGAAAAAAATAATTACTAAACATGCAGACACTACCTCTATTATGACAAATGGTATTTCAAGAAACCTTTATAAATTAAAATGATTGTAATTCAACCCACAAATATCGCATATATTTTTAACAGAATACGAAAATAATTTTTCAAATTAATCGATGTTTTAAATTCTTGGCAACCTCTTGATCTTGGCTTTGTTTTTGATTGAAACATGAACCTGCCTATTCACACAGACAGGCACCATAATGCACGTTAGAAGTTCTTCGACAAAAGGGAAATCCCCGTTACGCCATCATAATGCACTTTCACTCATCTTTATTACTTGTTGGTATGAATGAGAACAAGAATCGCCGCATAACTCTGCCTATAACCATTTTACTGTTGATGGACTTACTGAACAATGCTGAAAGTAGTTTTTCCAGCCATTATAACAATTGCTATACCTCGATTGTAGAATAGAGCCTCATAAAGAATTCTTTCTGCTGACATCATCTGCAGTCTCTAACTGAGATAACGATTTTATTGACTGATGAACCGTACCCATTTTATATCACTAGATAAGATTTTTGGTGAATACGTTTTTATTAGAGTCTCCATGTAGCGTATATTTAACAGTAGAACTATGTAGAGTTCAATTTCCCATTTTCATCAGTAACTTTATTAGCTGTTAACCTTGTTTTTTTTAGTTTGATTTAAGCCAACGATTCGTCTTTCTTCAAGCAGAAGCGTAGTTCCCCGTAATAAGGCTGATTTAAAAACAAATATATTATCTGTAGGGTCAGTTATTTAGCTACATTAATTTTTGAGGTGCAACAGTCAGACAATAGAGTTCCTGCTAGATGGAAAACTCTTCTATCAATACAATAAAATAAATTTGGTATCGAAATACTATTTTAAAATACACTGATGGACAAAAAAAAATTAGCGCACGAAGAAATAATTGCGAGATCATAACGAAACTTCGCAAAAAGATACATATCGAGGAGATGTGCAAATGATTAGAAATGCAGCGTGATTGCGCATTACGTATAGCCGGTAGATGGAGTTTAACGTCGTTTGCCGTGGAGTATAAAACAGGTAAGCAAAGTTTGTTTGAGTGTCCTGAATCGTTTACAAAGTAAAAGCTGAGGTAGAGATGCCATTACGCCGTTTTCGAAGACAAAATGAGGCAGCTGTCACAGTTTGAGAAGGGGAGAATCATCGGCATGATGAAAACTGAATGGTCAGTTAGGCGAGTATCTCGTCAATTAGTCTGCTCTGATCGTATTGAGAGGAGGTGTAGGGACCAGTGAATCCGAGAGATGTTATTTACACAAAGACGTCTCAGGACGCCCTCGACAGACCAGTCATCGAGAAGACCACCCCATCGTAAGAAATGCACACGTACAAGTAACTGCTTCATCGCCCGCCATCCAGGCACATGCAGCACCTATCCTAGGGACCCTTGTGTCTTCTCGAACCATACGAAGGCGCCTGGCTGAAGGACATTTGGGATCGCGGCGCCCATGACGTGTGCTGCCCTTGACGCCCACCCATTGTCACCTCTTTTTGGAGTGGTGCCACGCACGAGGAAACTTGACTGCAGCTGAATGGAACCAGGTCATCTTTAGCGACGAATCCAGATTCAGCAGATCTTAGCAGTGATGACAACGTGTTCGTGTGTGGAGACCCCGTGGTGAACGCCTCAATCCTGCCTTTGCTTTACAGCGACACACCGATCCCACAGTTTGTGTGATGCCATGAGGTACCCTTGCCTACAATACACGGTCAACCCTAGTTTTGATCTGTGGCACCATGACAGCCCAGTGGTATGTCCATGACATCTTGCCACCACATGTGCTTTCACTCATGTAACGGCTTCCAGGAGCCATTTTTAACAAGACACTGCTCGGCGTCACACGGTACGGGTGCCACAAGACAGTCTCCGCACTGTTACTACCCTTCATTGGCCTGACCGATCCCCAGATTTGTCACCAATCGAGCATATCTGGGATCATTTGGGATGGCGAGTTGGGTATCCAATGAGTTTGAGCGAACTAGAAGCAAGGTTACAGCAAATATGGAATGCAATGTCTCAAGACATCATACAGAACTTGTATGCCTGAATGCCCTATCGTATCGCATCGTGTATTCGCGCTAGAGGGGGTTCAACAGGGTATAAAAATCCTCCGTTCTTTTGCCTTTTTCTCTGAAATAAATGATTCTTTTTCTTTGATTTTCTTATAATTTACTTATATCAAAGTAGTCATTACGTATGTAAAATTTCGTTTCATTTTGACGACTTCTTCTTGGTGCGCTAATTTTTTTGTCCATGAGTGTAGTAAGTATAAAAAAGGATTCGACAATGTTTTTGTTAACGTTGAATGTTCACAATTTGAAAGCAAGTACAAACATCAATTGAAAGGAGCTATTTTGACAAAATGTTATACTTGAAGAATTAAATAAAAATTGCAAATATGATTTGGCTTTGTCGAATTGATTATGTAACACATCTTTAAAAAATATTTATAAGGAAATATGATACATAGTTTTATCTAAAATATGAATTATACAAATATATGTTTTCTAGACATAATATTCCGACTTGATGCAGTGGAAAATTACTTAATGTGTATTATTTTTTTTCCATAATATTCAAGACAGCGTGGAAGAAAAATTATTTACTTAAGTATGAAAAATACATGAGATAAAAAAAAGAAACAGATTAAATAATATATGACTTAAATTCCTCGTCAATGTACATGCACACAATTATATGTATTTCTATTCTTTATAACTCATAAGCTTACAGTTTAGTTACGCGTTGTGCTTGTTGCCATTATTATTTATTTATTTAAAAATTTTCTTCGTGTATTTTCGTAATAAATTGGTATAATTTAATTTTTTAACACAAGGACAATGATTTCTTTTTTTCAAACAAAAATAATAATAGTAATGAAAGCAGTTTTATTTAAGTATATTCGTTTTAAATGTTGAAGGTCCAAAAAGAGAAATTATGAAACTAATATATTCGATGCAAATAAAATATTTTCTTCTTTATTTAGAAATGTATGGCATTTGTTATCTTATCTCTTTTTTTTATGATTTACCTACCAAAATTATAACATCAACCACTAACCTCTCATTAATATTTCTTGTTAATTAAGACATTTAAAATATATTTTATCTTTCTGTGCTCATAAAAAAAGGTGTTGAAGTTCTGTAAAAAGTTACTGGTACTCGTAAATAAATCTATTTGTTTTTCCTGCTTAAGAAAATTATCAATATTTTTCGATATTATGGAATAATTTTGCTCATTTTTGAAGAAATGGATGTTCTACTTTTAAAATAATTAAAAAATTATTTTAGAAATTTTCATCTCTAATTCAACTTTTAAAGTTTTTACCAATCAACAAGGAGTGAACTTTAAGATAAAAAAAAAAAAAAAAAAAACTGAGTGTTGTTCAAACTCCAGAACAAGTTTCTTTGATTGAACCTCTAAAAGTAATATCTAAAATTTTAAAATAATTGCACACCAGATACGATTCAAGTGCTCTCGAAAATCTAATGCATTAAACTTTGTGATGTAAGAAAACAAGCAAAAAAAAAAAAAACTTGTTTAAGTGCAGTAGCAAAACGTTCAAGTGAAATTTATCGAATTCGAAAAAAGTATACTTAACGTTTATGTTTTTATTTCTTCAACAAACAAAATATTTCCAATCGCTAATAATGCTTTAAATTCTTTTAAAAAAGTTTACTTACAGTTTTATTCTTTCAGAACTTAAATTTTGTTTGGAGTTTTTTGTCAGGAAATAAGAATACTTCAAATTACACACAGCGATATATATTTGAAAATAAAACATCTCAAATAGTTGAACTGTCTAAGTCAGGGTTTCTCAAACTGTGGGGCGCGCCCCCTAGGGGGGCGTGATAACTCTACGATGGGGGTGCGAGCATACTGTGAAAAGTCGAAAACAAAAGATTATTTTAAAAAATTATTAATTTTCTGAAAGTATATAAGCAAAATACATTCTGACATACCGAAAAATAAAATACGCATTTACACCGATATAATACACTTATAAATGCATCAGTACCGCACAATGTATTTTATAATTAATTTAACAATACTAAGTTAAGAACAAGATTAAGAATTACCAATGACCCCATAAGTTTGTCATTTATAAAATTATATGCAAAAATTATATGTACGATCTATAGATACGTGGGGGGCAATTAACGCTTTGGCTGAGCGAGATGTGTATATACACCGGTAGCACTTAAGAGGTTAAAGTCGTATTGTAGCTTTAGCGTCTAAGTATGGAATTACGTATTGTTATTGTATGGAGGTGGGGGGGGGGCGATGAAAATTATGATTGAATATTGGGTCGCAAATATTGAAACTTTGAGAAGCACTGGTCTAAGATGATGAATATTTTCATAATAATGAACAGCCAAATTGAAATAATTGTCTTAAAAGTATATTGAGCAGCGACTTAATAGTGGCTAAAATTAATACTTTTATGTAATACACTATCAAAACACACATTTTTTATTTAACTTAAGTCGTCAATATGTTGTTGGTTATTAGATTATTTTACTTTGTTAGTTAATAGACCTCTTGACATTTAATGAAAATGTAATAAAAATGAAAAAAGAAACTGAAACATCTTAATGTTTATTATAAATAAAGAGCCCTTATAACAAATTTATTTACATTTTTAGGCATTTAGTTTACGTTATGAACTCAAATGCATCGAATATCTTAGGAATCATAATTATAAATTTAAATACATGATTTATGATTTAAGTATTTATGGGTAGGAATTCAATTAACTTTTAAAGAAATAATTGGCCACAATACGTATACGTTTAATCTGACTTGATCTTCATCAACCATTACATTTCTGACAGAAATTTTGAAGTATTATTTAATTTTTTAATACTATCATGTGAATACAATTCTGTGCAACACAAAAGATATGCAAAAACAATAATTTTTTAATAAAAATTTGCATCCATATGACACTAAGCATGGAACAAATAACAAGCAAATGTCTGATAATGATCAAAACTGGTTAAAATTATATTTGCTTAATTCAATAATTAAATACTAAAATGACCTAAAAAATTTATAAATAATACATTTCATAATACAATTTTTTTTAATTAATTTAAAATATTCAATCGTGGTTCAAATTCTGTAATAGAGTTATTTTCTCTTCAAAATAGAAATACTGAGTATTATATTAAAAATTACACTTCAATTCACTATTTAATTAGATAACAGAGAACTAAATCAATTTTTGAAAAATACATTGAATGATTTATGATGTAACTAAGGCCCCAGTTGATTAGAGCCAAATTAACAATAAATCAGAATAATTTCAATTAGAGATAAGATCGTTTATCTGATGCATATTGAAAACACGATGAGTTAGTGGCTTCTGCATTTATACAACGTAATGAGCATTCTGCAGGTTTACAGTTTGGGAATCAGTCTTACTGCTATAATATAATTGAATTGCTTCACCTGATATTATCTAATTCTGCATTGCATCGTACATTTCGATTAAACCTGGAATATACATATATTAACGCCTATAAAAATACAAAAATTGTAAATTCGTCAAAAAATGATTAAAAAATACTCTTTTACCAGGACAACTACCAGGTGGTTATAGTTAATTACTTCATTTAAAAAAATGATTAATTTTTATTGAAACAATTGACAAAATACTTTTTCTAAAATTATATTGTTATTAAAAGAACTGGCATATGTTTCTTGCTAAAAATTCATTACTCTATTGTTTTAACTAACGATTTTAAATTTATTAAATTATAAAGCTTATTTTGTAAAAAATATTTTTTTTTTACTGTTTTTCTTTTAGATAGATTGAGTAGGTGTTTCTGTGTTCCTTCATGTTTTTTAAAGATTAAAATAATTTGTTATAATAAAGGAATCATGTCAAAATATAATTAATGTTTATTAATGTTGCTCTTTTTTTGAAGCTACATGATGGTCTACTGATCTCGGTCATTTCAAACATCTGTCTAAAATGAGAGGGGGAGGGGGGGGCGGGGCACCATCTGTGAATTTTTGTGTGAACATTTCTTTTTAAACTTTTATATCTCGTCATGTCAGCGTAACGATTTTCTTCAATGTCGATCTCTAGTTGCTCTTCTACAACTTGACAGAAACAATGCCGTTCAGAGTTCACAATTATGACTACTCGGCTACGTGACCATATCACGCATTAGAGTTGAAACTGCTGAGGAAGAATTGCAATGAATAATGATTGCAAGTTTAAAATTGTCAGTGATTTGCAATTTGTATCTTTTGGTGTTTTAGAAGAACTGTTATATAAAAGTAAGGTGTTTATTTATTTATTTTTTTATCGATTTCTTTTTTAACTGTACAAGACTTTGGTTTTATTTAAAAAAATAATTGAATTAAAAATATATAAATATATAATTCATAATAAATCGAGGCTAATCATAATTTTTCTTATAAAATAATTTACAAAATCTAGTACAAATGACATGTACGTGTGTGTTCTACAGAAGAATATTTTAAAAAAATTTAAAAATTACGGAGAACTGTCCATTTTTAGTTTATAAATATAGCTGAGGCAAATTTTTGCCTCTTTAGAAAGGCATTTCTTGAAAATGAAATGAATTGCCATCGCATGCTGGCAAGAAGTCATGCATAATGATGTAAATTATGTTATTCAGTAAAACTTATTCAAGGTATGAAAAATTTATTGCTTTGTTTTACTCTAAAAATGGAAAGAACTTTCCAGTAGATATAATAATTAAACTCAGTTTTATTATTTTCGTCCTTAAATAAAATATTTTTTGTAAGCTAAAAAAATTACACGTAACTAACAAAAATATATAGTTTCATATGTATCATGTTTTTCATATTTCTGTCTCGTATTCATTGATTATAGCACTAACTTACAATCAGGATTTTAAGTAAGTTACGTGATTCTTTTTTCAGTATTATGACACTAGCTACTTGAAATTTCATGCATCGAATGAGATTTTTTATTTTGTGAAGTAGTTTGAAAATAGATTTATTTTTCTTGGATATTTAATTTAATTTCTAAAAAACAATAAAACAAGTTAGTTTAAAAAAGAATCGATACCTTGAAGACGATAGATTATAAATACAGTTTTCTATTATGATTATGAATGTATCTGATATATAAGAATGGAAATGAGATCATACAAAAAAAAACACCATGTATTATTATGGGGAAACAATAAAAACCTTGCATTATTTCGCTTATGACATAAAAGGCATAACATAGTGTACGATACATGCATGTTTTCTCCTTTCCTGAAAACATAAATATAATCAATTTCCTGATATTTATCAAATCTTTCTAAAATATTAAATTAATTTTATTAAGTGCTATGAATTAAGTTGCCTATAATAATTTTTGTAGTGATTTTACTGGATTTACATTGGTCAAATATTGCATATGGAAAATTAAATTTTACTTTTCATATAAAGTGAATGTTTTCAATCAAATAATCAATTAAAATATTAAACTAAATAATCAGTATTCTATATGTTAGAGATGATTACGTACTAAAATAGAGTTAAGAAAATAAAGAATAATACACGTTTTTGAATTATAACATTTTTCTTCAATTTTACTAAAGGGTATTTATTGGGTTTTTAATTTTTTCTAAAAGAAAACAATGAAAACGTACATAAATATTACCGTTGATGGAAATGTGTTTTTAAAATCCGTCAAGTATCCGCATTCAAATGATGCAGAAGTTTGCGAAGGATTTAAAACAGGAGCATTACGGAAATGTAAAATCCCAATTATTTATAGACAGGAAACATTAGAAAGAGGATATGTCTAACAAATGCACGCTATTATCTACAACATGGACTCAAGACTACTGTCTTCTTTTGAAACTCATGACTCTAATTGGCTTTTATCTTGACCCGAAATCAAAGGAGAAAAAATGTTTTCAAAGGGTTTTAGCTGCGTCTATTGTCATTACCATGCATATAGTCTTAACGGTTGGACTTTGCAATTCTGTAGATTATTTTCTACAAGCTAATACCTTCAGAAAAGCCTCCACGTCTTTGACTGTTTCTGTGGTTTTGAATATCTGGTTGTGGCACGCGTCTTTTAGGAAACGACATGAAATGCGAAGAATTTGTGAGTTATTGTTAAATATAAACCCGAATTCTCTAAGACGGAAATTTTTTTCAGTGTTTAATACACTTACTGCTATTTTAATAATTGCACCAATGTTGTGTACGGTTATTTTATGGCAATATGGATATAAAAATTTAACACTTGGAGAAAGAGTGGGACATTTCTTTAAGAAAATCGGCTTACCCGAAGGCTTGCGGGGAATGTATATATATTTTTTAATTTTATTTCAATGTGGGATGCAAAATATGATGGCTCTACTTTGCGCTCTAATATTCCAAGACCTTGGGCATTCCATCGTTTCACTAAAAAAAAGTTTCCTTGAAAAAGGTGTAACAATAAGTAAAATTTTACAAATGTATGAAAAAATTCTGATATGTAAAAAGTGTATCGATAATACTTTTGGGGGATTTTTGATTTTATTAATATCCCTGGGACTTCTAAGCGCTTTTGCAAATATCACTGTAGTTTTAGGATACGAGACTGGAAAATTCTCAAGTACTGAAAGCTTGTACTGTATGAATATCTTTTCAATTGTTAATTTTTCGATATTGATTTATTTGCTAATCTCGGCAGCTGATGTAAATGAAAAAGACAAATCATTCAGGAATGAAATCTATATGTATGTTTTCAAAAATAGAGCAAGGAATATACCAAATGAATCTGCTTTAGATATAATTGCCTTCAGAAATGAAAGTATTGCATTTTCAGCCAGTGGATATTTCAGTTTTACAAAAGGATTTATTTTGACTGTCATCGGTGTACTTCTAACTTATTCTTTACTTTTGAATCAACTTCAAACGCAATGAAATTAATATTAAAGATTCTAATTGTCTACACGTTGTGGTAAAAAAAAATGAACGATTTACTTCTGTGCTAATACTTCGTATTTTTCAACTTTTTCAATAGAAGAACTGAATTTGTGACATAAATTTTAAGTATGCGAATTTAGATTTAGAAGAGAATATTTATAATTATTAATTTCATTCATGCCAATATAATTTTCTTTTAAGAATATTCCTCTTCTGAACAAACATAATTTTTCTTTATGGTACTCATATATGTTAGAATAGATTTGTTCAATACATGTTTGCTAGCTGAGCAAAACCTATGTTTAGGGGGGGGAAAAGCAAAGTTTTGCTAACACTGAATAACGTAGGAAACATTGATCATGATATTTGAGAATAAATGTAAAACATATCTAATTAGATATCGTTTATAGAAAGAAATGATCATATCTTTGATAGGAATATAACATATAGATTGGAAGCATGCGGGAAAATTTTACGAATGTTTTTTATCTTTAAAAATATATAAACACTAATAATAATGTGTAATTTTCGATGCAGTTTAATCAATAAATATTTAAACTATTGCATGATCATATGTGAAATAAAATATGCATTATCAGTAATATTATTATAATCATATATGCAGAAGATGTTTGTAAGAATAAACAGAGAAAGAGAAAAAAAGAGCAGGTATATGTGGATAAAGATATGTTGAGAAGATACAAGACTCAGAGGTGTATCCATCGACTGTAAACTTGCTTACAATCAATTGATCTTACATTTTTGAAAAAGAAACTGTACGTGAAAAACTGTACATCACAAGTAATTTCTCTTTTTGCAAAGCAAAATGGAAAATAAATGAAATCTAGCATCAAAAGAACGTTTCAACAGTAATTTTAATGCAAATAAACTCATTTATTAGATTGTAAATATTTTTCGAAAAACAGTGCAGAATTATTATTGACTTACTTATTGTTAATGAAAAGCCTTTACATTTTTGAACTTTATTTTAGATTAAAATATAAGTTTGAAAATAAATAAAAATAATTATAAAGTTTTGAATTTATGTCACATGTGGTGATTAGATACAAAAAACAATTCCAATTTTTGATTCTTGTGATTCTGTTGACTGAACAATACTATCTTCTTTTTTTTACCTTTTGTTAACATAGAATAGTCCTCAAATAATCTAATAAGAAATTTTTTTTTAAGTCTACTACGGGGAATATAGAGAGCGAAATATTTTTAAAAGGGTAAGATTTAGGAGATACACAAAGATAAACAAAACTAGAGTTTTTTGTCTGAATTTTAGAACCTCTCGTCGGAGAAAATTACTTATACCTAATATACAAAAAGTGAACATAGTTTTTTTTTTTAAAAAAAAACATTCTATTTTTATTTTTGCCGTAAAAAATTTCGACATCAAAGGACTAAGTACATAAAATTTATCAATAATGATGTGTTTGAATTCAAAACTTCTATCCATTAGATTGCGAAGATATTGCTTAGTACAACAAGAAAGGCTGAAGATTGGCTAGAAATACAATTGATTCACCCCAATTTTTAGAATATATATATGTATGCCCATATAAACCTTCGCCAAACACAATTCAACAGTCTTAAGATTATTCTAGTAAAATTTAAAGTTATTCTGACAGGAAGTTTTTAAGTTAAAGAGTTCTGAAATAGAAATTTTAATTATAAACACCTTGTATATCGCTCAAAGACATAAGTAATATAAAGTTCATATTTTCACAGTTGTCCCAGAATAAAGACAACTCCATAACCTACAAATTTCCACTTTTAAACCACATTTATTTAATAAAATTTAAATGTAATACATATTAAAAACGAAACAAGGCTGTGTTTTTCTTTTGGCAAGGAAAATCCCAAAAACGCATTTATATAAAAAAAGGATAATAAGTTTTCACAGTAGTAATCAATGCTACGATCAGAGATTTAAGTTACATAATCCAGAAACATTTTAAACAACATAAATATTTAGTGATAAACATAAATATATTTATAATTATGTAAATTAGAATGCTATAAAGAACATATTTAAGATGCACGAAAAATAAAAACACGTATAATTCACAATAAAAGAATTATATTTCATTATTTCAAATGATTTTTATCACCTTTAAATGCTATTCAAATCTTATATGAATATACTTTAATATTACACTATCGTTTTTCAAAGTTGTGTTACTATTTCGAAATCAGATTGGGAACGCTGTAGAATTCATTAAATGACGATGGATTTCTAAAAGAATTTAAATGTATTTGAATAACTGCTTGATAGGATCGGAATTTGTATGCATTCAATTACTCAGATTGAGAAATCTTTGTATAGAGAGTATATGTAGCTAGAATTTTAAAAAAAGTGTCTTAGTAGCTGACTTCGTTCCCTTCACGTTTTACAAAGAAATTTTAAATTATTGTGTTCGTTGTATATGTTATATCTACATTAGAAGTGTTTATTAAATAATAAACCAGTGTTTCTCAAACTTTCAGTATTCGTGACTCAATATTCAATCATAATTTTCATCACGCCCCCCCTCCATACAAAAAACAATATATTTAATTCTATAATACTATGCCTGGACGCTAAAGCTACAGTACAGCTTTAACCTCTTTAAGTGCCACCGGGGTATGTAAATGTCTCACTCAGCCAAAGCATTAATTTTCTGGACGTATGTATACGTCTTTCCGTTGTACGATCTATTCCATGCACTGCTATCCATAAAATTATCCCGAAGGCTTTGGATTGTAATAAAAAGAACTTAACAATTTATTTTTTTCAGATTTTTTGCTTATTTATTCTTTCCCCCCCGCCCCCCCCCCCCCCCAAAAACATCACATACTCGCGTCTACGTAGAAAACGGTGGTATTAAGGAGCGAAACTAGTAACTTTTAATCGGCAGTTAAGGAATTAAGTATAAACCGTACAAATTATCAAGATAAGCATTAATACAAGCCCATGGTGTCAATGGTAATTATCAAACTTGTTCTTAACTCCGTATTGTTAAATTAATTAGAGAATACATTGTCGCGTACTGATACATTTATAAGTGTATTTTATCAGTGTAAATGTGTAATTTATTTTTCATTAAGTCGGAATGTATTTGTTTGATTAATATCTGTAAATTATTTTTTTTTTAAAAAAAAATAATCTTTTGTTTTTGACATTTTAATATGCTCGCGCGCCCCTTGTAGAATTATCAGGCCCCTCCAGGGGGGGGCACCCCACAGTTTGAGAAACACTGTGCTAAACACAACATTTTAAGAAAACGGAACTGAAGTATATATTAATTAATACTGGGGTTATAGATACAATCTTTCTAGATTTTCTCAATGACGTAGGAGAATATGAAATATTTCTAAAAGGACTTGGAGTATAGTTATGTGGCAAACACATTTTCAAAGAAGTCTCTTGAAACATTTTCGATTAGAAAGTATTTTGTATTAAAAATTAATTATCATCCAAAGCATCCGAATAAATTTCTGAATAGTTCGAATGCTTTTAGAAAATTTAAAGGAATTCCTATTTGTAGAAAAGGAAGTGAGTCATTAAGGACAAGTCAATAACTGCATTATAAGGGACATATTTAGGTACTTTTAACGCAATGTCATATCAAACACAGGCGAACCTGTTAGTGTGCGGTCCTTTTTTATGCGATTTTATTTTTGTGCGACCGCATAAAAAAATTTCTACAGAACTTCGATGAATTGGCTTGTTATATGTAAGAATTCATGAAATTTTCGAACATTTTTTGTGTGGTTATTTTTATGCGATTTTTATCAACCGCACAAAACAGGTTCAACTGTATATAATGCTTGGCAATTGCTAAGGAACAGTTACATTTTTCGGAATAATGAAGAGTAGACCAAGATTGAAGAAAGAAAACTAAGTACATATTTAGTAAGCATGATGTGCTAATTGGTGTGATAATGATGCAAAATGGTACTGATATCGTTACATTGAAAAATTAAAAGCTTAAAATAAAAAAAAAAAAGTTTCTCTTTGGATGATTTTCAAATAGCCACAAAACATTTGATCTTCACGTTAGAATTATGCAGACATAAATACCTTAGTAAGTTGTGTGTTGACCATGGAACACTAATGCATATTTTGCGACTGGTTCTCCATGCTCTTCACTAAACTATTGAGGATACCTTGGGGGATATTATCCTACTTTTGTCTCAAGGTGGTTATGAGCTCTTCTCTGTATGGGGAGAGATGATTTTTTTGTGGAGCACTTCTCCGAAGATAGTCCTAGGCATGTTCAATAGGATTTAGTTTGAAAGAGTAAGCAGGCCACTGCATAAGGAGTATAATTTAGCTTTGCAATGTCCAATACCTCAACGCTTCTGTGTGGCCGCGCATTATCATCCATAAACAAAAAGTTGGGGCCAATATCACCCCTACAGATTAGAACATTGTCCAGAATAATCTCTCTGCAATACCGTTGCGATGTAACGCTTCTTTGCTCAAAGATGCGAAACTGTGTTCTGCTATTGTGCACGATACCTACCCACACCATCACGCCTGGGCTATACTGATCACGTTAACAAACTTTAGTGCATAACGTGTGTCACGCTCTCTCCACAGTAATTGGGGGCCAGAATTATTTGTCTTACTGAAACGATATTTGTCGGAGAACATCATTCTAAACCAATTTTGGTGATCCCAACTAACATGCTCCTTACACCAGCGTAATCTATCTTGAAGATGGTGTGGGTGAAAGGGGATGCAACGAACAAGATTCCGTACATATAAACCAACTTGATTTAATCACCATGAAATGGTTCTTGCTGAAACATGCATACCGATAGCCGTTGCAAAGTTTTTAGCTATGCGGCCAGGAGTGAAATTTCTGTTCCTTTTTGCCACGAGGGCTACCTAGCGATCCTCTAAGAGTGTAGTGTTCTAACCTTGACCTTTGGCATGATTCCGAAAAGCATTTCTACCTTAAGCGACCTTCTTTAATCGTGAGATGACACCCTTTGATACAGCCAAAGCAGCAACACAGTAGTAACGCTTTGACCTGCTTAAAGCCGTCCAACTGTTCATCCATGTTTGTAGTCACTCAAATGATGTCTTGCTGACATTTTGCTTTTAATTATTGCAAGAACCAAGCAGAATTTAAGAGAATAAATTACTATAACATCCAACTCTATTTTCGCCAAACATTAGACAGCCTGAAGTTTTGTATGAATCATGAGCTAGTATGTACTGTCTTTTATGTAGATAAGTGTCCTGGTCAACTACGCCCTCTGAACTTGAATTTACTTTTATTGTTCAGCTGTCTGACATGCAATTTTACATAAATCACTTGTTCCTTCTCTATTGTCAAGCAGTGTATGTAAAAGCACTTAAAAATTTAATTTTAATAAATCTAAAGGGAAATTAGAAAGAATATCTTCGAGAGAGAGTTGCCTCTATGACCTAAGATCTCAGCTTGTCAAATTTCCCGCTTCTGTCTCGCTCAGTTTTTGTGCTACATCGCAAACACACACACAAACTCTATTTTATTAATATAGATTAGTTATTTTAATCCCATTATATTCTCAATACCTTTTATTTAAATGAGATGCTCAAGAGTTACATTCGTTTAGTCGATATAAGATATCACTCTTGACAGAATTACGTATTTGCAAGGTAAATTCAGTTTCATCAACGTCTTGAAATAATGGCATATAATAGTGTGTTTAAACCATAAGTTAGAACAATTATTGCAATATATAGTTTAATTCTGTGTATTTCACGCCAATTTTAATGCCAAATTATATCATTTTAAATAACCAATGCGTTTTACAGGGTTGACAGCAACGATGGAATGCAACATTTCTTGTCCTTTTGCTTTTAAATTAAAAAATTTTTTTTATTGGGCATGCATCATTACTAGATTTTATATATAATGACTTTTTCTACGTGAAAGGAGATAGAAAAATACTTTTACACACATTTATTTAAAAAGTCAGATAATTGCAGAAATAAATACTTTCTTGTATAATTAATCCACGCAAAAGGTAATTAAATGCTAAATCCTGACAAATTTTTAAATGCAATACATCGTTACGAGAAAATGGTAAAATGAATAAGCAAAAGGCTTCCTCTAAAGGTAGCCACCAAACACACAGTCAGATTACTTTAGTACATTATTTCTAATTTCAAGCTTATTTTAAACAGGATTAAATATTCGAAGATTATTTGAAAGGAATAATTTGATCTAACTCTTAACATACTTAAATAAATCCGAAATGTATACAGGTGACAGAATAATAAGCCAAGGATGTAGAAATAACTCCGATTAAAAAATAACCATTCGTATATAAAGATGGTGTCAGGATATTATTTTTAAAACATCAAATAAATTATTTGACAACATTTCAAAGTGATACATTTTTTATGAGCTAATGCTCGTCTCAGATACCGACAACTAGTTTCACAAATATTTTAACCTATTCATAAAATACTTTAGAATTTTTCTTTGTAATTACAACAATAGTTTTTGCTCCCTTTTAGACTATTACTTTTTTATGAAGACGAAACATCAGTTGATTTTTTTAATTTACTGTCGCCTTCAAAAAAATGTGGTATCTTTCATTTCATGAATTAAGATAAAAAAAAAAATAAATAACTTGACTTCAAAATGGAGGATGAAGAGAAAAAAAGTTATTTTTAACTTGTATATTTTGATTTGCATTTAAAAGGATTTTTTTTTGGAATCACTGTTTGAAGAAAAGATAGTAATATTTTTTATTCTTAATAAATGATGATTTATTCAATTGTAAATTTTTTTTTCTTAAGACGAGCTTTAATTTCTTTTATAATACATTTTGTAAAAAAATATATATTTTTCAACATCCTACAATTAGTTCACTCTCTCTCCATATATATCTTGTTCACATTTTCGATCGTTAATAAAATACTTTCCATTCATACATTCAAGATCAAATACATTTTTTTAAACTTGTAGTGGAAGATATACTTGATGTTGATTAATTAATATTTGAAAAAAAAAAACTGCATTAATTGATTTTTTTTTTTAAATTTTAAATTTATTCTGCGTTATTTCTGTCGTAATTACAAGTAGCTGCAACAGATGGCACCAGTACGGTTTTCTAACGAATTAGGGATTAACGTTATTTTTTTATATTACTTGTGTTTAAAATTCCTTAGATCAGAAATTGAATATTTTTGGTCAATTTTTGTTTTGAAGGTAACGTTCCTGTTCAGTAACTCAGTAAATGCCCATTAGAAAGCACAAAAAGAATAAAAACAGTTAACATATCTTAATAAAAAAAATTTTATTCAATTTATTCAACCAAATTTTATAGTCTTAAAAAGCTCATAGTCGAAAAAAGTTTAACAAATTAAAATTATAATTCCAATTTACTCAAACACTTTAATTATCACAAATTATTTTACTACATTTATCAAAAATTTCATCTAGATAAATGAAGAATAGGCAGACTATTGTTATTGTGAGTTCTCTTCAAGGCCTTAGGAATTTTAAATTATAAAACTAAATTATGAATAATAATCAACATACTGATTAAATGTGCAACATTTTTCTCTTATTGAATTAGTTTTCTGAAATAAGGTAAAAAGATATAATGATTCGAAAACATTTCATCTTATTTCAATCAAATTATATGCTTGTAGGCAAGGCAACTATGGAATGAAATGATAATCTGACTGTTACCATAAATATGTAAAAATAAAATTAATAACTAAATTTTCTGCTGTAACATTTCATATGTAAGAAAGCATCATCAGATTTGAACCATTTCATAATATTCTCAAAATTTATATTCCTATATAAATTTTCATTCATAATATGAAGCTTATTAATGAAGAAAAACATTAAGAACCTTTAATTTGCCAAAAGGCAGAAATATTTCAAAATTCCTATTTTATTCACATGAGTATTCTCTGCATTAAGGGAATGAATAAACATAAAGGAAAACGAGTCAAAAGTTAAATCAATCGTACAGTTAAAATAACTTCTACATATTGCCATTATATGAACTTAAAATAATGGTTTTATTTTACTGTCCATTTTCAATTCCAACTACAGTAGAACGTCGTTTATCCGAATTTTTATTATTCGGAGCGTCAAATATTCGAACCAGTCTTTTTTTCAACTACATGTACTATATATGAATAAGTTTCCGAACAGTACGTTTTCGAAAGACAGAGCCTGAAAAATGCATGCAATAAGCTGTGGCGAGATTTAAAAGGCGAGAAAGATTTCATTGACGATCATAGGGAGGAGATTATTGACTTTGTTCAATCGATCTTGGGATTTCAAGAACGCGAGTGAGTGAGTGAATATTAACGTTGCACTGTTCAGCTACACGAATGCTTTTGGTGACAGACCACGTAATTTTGAACCATGGTCCAATGACGTGGACGACACTTGAGCTGTTACCCCCTCTCCTAATTACTACACCACACCAACGGGAGAACGTTTCATCTCTCGACAGATTTAACGAGCATCGCTGCCCTACACGGCTTCAAGAAAGCGAAGAAAAATATGTAGAAACCTAGATGGCATGCGAGGTAGAAGACTGGATTTCAAATGCTAAATGATGACGAGGTTGTGACTTCCGTGCAAAAAGAATCCGACCCTATCTACGATGAAACGGATGAAGAGGGGGACAACAACGAAAGTAGCTAGGGTTCATCAAATGCTGACGCTTTTTCTGCATTAGAGACAGCTATGGAGTGGGACGAACAACAATCAGAGTGCTAAGCTACTCAACTACTGCTGCTCAAGAGAATCAGACTTTGCAGCGAAAACACGAAGATGTATATGCGGGATGATTTTCAATACGCGAATATTGAAAATCATCGCGCATGTGATGATTTTCAATATTCGCGTAGTGTCCGTTTCAACAATTATCTGGTAATCCGAACAATTGCGTATCCGAACGGTGTCCGGTCCCAGTTGATTCGGATAATTGACATTCTATTGTATTTATATTTTAGTTAGATTAATAAGTTTGATTACTCCTCTGGGGTTTAGTTATTAGAGTACATTCTCAGTTATTTTCATTAAGTTTAATAAGTGAAAAAGGAAATAAAAGTGTTTAACATGAGAAGTATCTGATTCTTACTCGAACCCTCTCACACCCGCAATCTAAGAATCGCGACAAATTATATGAAAGGAATGAGAATAGTAATGATAAAGTTTATAGAATGGAACTAGTTTGTTCCCAATTGTAAAAAATACACGTATAAACTGCCTATTTAAGGTGTAAAAGTAAACTTTTTTTGCTGTCTAGAGTTAAAAACATTCTTAAGCCGCATTCATACCAAGGCAGTCAGCGTCGAGCATCTAGCCAATCAGAGACTTCATCTCGGGTGAGATGAAGTCTCTGATTGGCTAGACGCTCAACACTCGACGCTGACAGCCTTGGTGTGAATGTGGCCTTAAACCTAAGCAAACATTTCAACATTGCCCGTTTCAAACGTAGACGATGTCAAATTTGATTTCTTTCTGTGATAACATTTTGCTCTTGAATAAAAAAAAAATATTTTCAACGAATTGTTCATAGTAAACCTTGTATGTGAAGAAATTTTTGGAATTGTTTTCAAATCTTGCCGCAACTGGATTTATCTCCATCAGAATGACTTTGACTTCTAGTGTCAACAAAAGTGATATATTGAGTATGCTATAAGGATGACAGTTTGAGACAGGCTTCGGAAACTACTGAATGTGTATGGAGGTAGATGGAATTCAAGAAGATTTATATTTTTTGCATCGTAATATAATAATTGTAAAATAATTTTTATTTGTAAAATATCTTCAAATAAATCAATTCGCATACAAATTTAGATACATAAATATATATAAGACAAACATCTATCATTTTACTTATGGTACAGGATGAATCCAAAAAGCCTTGCACTGATAATAAATTTTTATTGTGCTTAAGCTATTATAATAAAACATATTTTTTCGATACATTGTAAGTATTTTTATGAATTTTTATAAGTCCATTTGCCTCAGTAAATTGACGCAGAATTGTCTCATACTTTCTTGATGAGGATAAAAATGTTTCTTCAAAAATCGTGAACTATAAGACTTAATTGGGATGAAGCCCTACGAGAAGAGATGAATATCGAATGGAAGGCGTTGGCAATCAGAATTAAACCTACCACAGAACTTCTCTTTATCAGAAATACTTAAATAGTTTCAAAAAATACGATTTAAGTCTTCGTGTATTTACTGATACTTGTACTGAAGCGTATGGTGTAGTTGGATATTTCAAATACATTGCATTTGTACATTCCTGCAATTTTTTAAAACAATCGACGTATTCAAAACAATTAGCTGATTGACTGAATATGGACAGTACGTTTTAGTAAAATTTCCTTTCTTTCCTAATTTTAGATCAGTCTCACTATATTACTAAAACGGTGCTTTTCAAGCTTTCAATATTTGCAACCCACTATTCAATCATAATTTTCATCCCACCTCTTACCGTATAATGACAATGTATTGAATTCAATAATGCTATACTTTGACACGCTAGACCTACAATATGTCTTTAAACTCTTAAGTGCCACTACCTTATGTAAACGCCTCACACAGCCAGTTCGTTAATGGCCCCGGGCACATATATATATACAAGGGTTAGGGCAAAAGTCATGGCAACTATTTTTTTTTCTTGAAGATACCAGTCCGGTTGGAAAATGTGACATATACAGTCGAAAGAACAAGGTGTTAATTACACGTGAGGACAATGAATAGCAGTGAAATATCGTAACACGCCAATTTATTACGGTAGTATATATACAAGACAATATGGCCTTCACGGTACTAAAGAATGACAACACTGTACACATAAATTTGACATTTCAAACTAGGCCTAAAGATCCTCAGTGCAGTCCCCTGTTACTGTCACCACACGCTTTTAACAACATGGAAGACACTGAGTTCCTTCAGCCTCAGTATTTGCCGGGAGAGTATGGTGGGTGCTCCAATTTTTCCACACTGACCGGTCGTCTAGAACAGTGCCCATTCCTGGTTGACTCAAGTCCTTCCTGGAACTTTTCTACCCACCACGCTGCTTTACGTTACAATAAGGTTTTTCAATTTAAAATTCTTTTGTAACTAGAGCCTGACTCAGTGTTGAATATAAACATCATGTGACTAAATTTTGAAATAAATCCAAGAGTCAAAAATTAACTTTGTTTCCGTTTAATTGCGTTGTGTGTGAGGTATTTTATACATAAATTGTGATTTTATGAGTTTGCTAATGTCACTTAATTACACTACTGACCAAAATAATCCACTATGCGATCAGTTGCTCAATAACAACGCTTGTCTGAATTCGATTGGTTGGAAGTTGAAGAATTTTTTAAACGCAAATGTGATTGATTTCTAGTCTACTTCAATATGGATTCAAAAATTTATTGAAACAAGGAAAGATTTGGAATTAATTGAAACAGAAAGATTATATAAAAAGCAATATAATCAAAAAGGCAAGTAACGAAATTTTGGATACATGAAATCGATTCCAGACACATTTAACTGTTTGAAGAAGCTAGCTCATACTATTTTAAACATATTTTCATGCACTTATGCCTACGAGTCCTTATTTTTAGAGAAAAATAACGAAGTCTCTCTTATAAACCATTTGACAGATGACTCTAATTCATCATCCATTTTTCTAACATTAACGTCTTGTATTCCAAATATAAATTATTTGTCACCTAATCTTGAACGATAGAAGTCACACTAAAGCCACTTTAAAGCGAATTACACGTATAATTACGCTCTATTGGTACGTCTATAATTCATTAAACAATCTTTCAGAAAAATTGCTGCGTTGATCCATGACGGTTCGCTGCCCTTGTTGTAGAGCATGTATCAAACATAATTTAAAATTCACCATAAACTGATACATTTTAAGACTTAGAGACAAATTTTGAATTTCTGGATACAGAAACAGGAAAAATTTTTATAAAAAAATCTATTTACTGATTTAAAACTAAGGGACAAGAAACTGAGTTATTCTCTTGGTCATATGTGCAAATTTTCTCTTAATAAGGTTTCAGGATTTTCTAAAAGAACTTTCGATGCAACGATTACCTGTAAATGGACAAGCTTATCAGCTCTTCTACTGACATCTTTCGCAATTAGCACAAATCGTTGAGAAGGTATGCCAAATAATAAAAAATTCCTAGTCTGTTATTTATTCCACCTCGCATAGCGCAACACATACGATTTCAAGTGTTGCTACACTAACCAAGCAAGTCGAAGCACTTAGCAAGCAAGTAAATTATTTAAGCTGAAGAGGGAAAAGACAAAATTTTACAAAATCATTTAATCATTCGGGAAGTTGTAATTTTAAAAAAAATTTCAATTATTCGTATTGATTTTATCACAATCAATTTAGAGGGAAAATGAGCAAATGTGTCGCACCATGTAAATTTAATTTTAATAAAACTAGAATATACTGAAAATCTGAATAAGTCCCTGGGAATGGAATAGGAATTAAAGCATCAAGTCGTTTACACTTATACGCGATTCAGATACTAATATTAAATTCCTAATTGACACAGGCAGCGATATTCCCTGTATTCCTGCACTTAACTTCAGAAAATAACATCTTATATTTCACTTTAACCTTCTGACGTCTCTCGCGTCCTTCTTCTAACATAACTCCTAAGTTCTTTGACGGCCACGATTAATGGCAAAACCTTTCCAACCCAATACCAAGAAGACAAACGGATCAAATAGGTAAATGAGATATACTTTAAAAGGATAGAAGCTTTGATGAGAAGGAGCGGCAAGTTTAGAGATAACTTAGTGTGGAATCATTCGGATCAAGAGTTAGATGTCTTATAGCTCTGGAAGAAGGATACGTTCATATAAATTAAATTATAAAGAAGTCTGAATCTTCGCATCTAAAGTTACGTTATAGGTATTACTTAATCGCTGAAGGAAGGTGACTCTACAAAAGGTAATATTTTGTATAGGAAGTTATATTAATCAGTTAATTTATTATAATTAAGATAAGTGATCTAGTTGCGCGGTCTGACTTGAATATAAGGTTTAATTGGGTGTTAACTCTCACTTTAAGAAAGTTGTCAATTAGAATTAAGTAATATAAGTTATTCTTGATAAAAGTTGTGTTAAGAATCCAATATGTCTCATCATTTAGATAATCCCACACCTCTAGCTTACGCGGATCCTAATAGACATAGTCATCACAGGATGGCTATGTCTCAACCTTTTAAGGCTGTTTTCGCCACATTGCTAAGAGCGTGAACTTAACGCGGAGCTGATTTTCGGACAGAAAAAATGCCTCAGTGTTTATAAAAAATTTTGACATTGTAACTCATACATTTGTTTATAAGATAGTGTTTTTAAAATTTTAATATATTTCATAAATAACTAGTTTTTGATTTTAAGGGCTTTAAAGAGATAGCTCATTTAGCATTACGGTATACGAGAAAAAATGCGAAACACATTTTATAAAAGAAAAAAATTGTCAACTCGCATAAAAATGAGTAGTATGATAAAATAAGTGTTCTACAGGATAGTGTAGTAATTATAATAATATTTGAGCACTTTTATATATGAAAAAATATTCAGGATTCGGGAGCTATTCTTTAACATTAGCCGAAAACAGCCTTAATGCAAATAATGGTAAAATAAAAACTTATTCAGCTAAAACTAATTATTTAAGTTTGGGACTAAAGCGAAATATCATATGTGGGATCTTATACTCGCTGATGCTTCTATTCCTGTATAGATACCAACTTTTTAGCAAATTTCGAATTATTTGTGGACCATAAAACGTAAGCTCATTGATACACTCATCTAGTCATCCTTGCTACTTCGGAAGAATTTCAGGTGGTTTATTCCGACTTATATCTAAGAATCATCAGACTGCCTTCTCGCCCTTGTGAGTGGCCATATAAAAGCTCTCACTTTTCCTCGGGGTAATAAAATATTCCTGAAGTGCCATTGGTGTTATTTCGAGCTGGTATCCCCTGCCCACATCCTGACTCGTTTGGTTTGTAAAAAGGACGAGGTTCTTCTGGACCCTCTTCTATTTTAGCGATGTTCTTGAAATTTTTGGATTCATGGAAATTGTTTAGCATTGCTAGATAGCTTAGGAGTGGTAACGACAACGAAACATAATAGGCTGAGCATTTTAGAACAAAATAATCAATTACATTCCAAAGTTGTTTCCGAAACTACTATTTACTGCGTCATCCTAAAACATTACCTGTGAATTAATTAATCTATTCACAAAAAAACTGTGAAACATGATAATGTACATTTTATCAGATTCGCCCAGAAATCTACGAACAAAGAAAAAAAGTATTCGAATATATGACGGAACAGGGAATTTGACTTCCTTCTAAAAGTAATTAACCTTCTCCTTTACATGTTGCAAATAAAAAGACTAACGTATAGCCTAATTGTAATCTCGGCTACGTCCAAAAGAAAAGATTCCGCATTATGTGTATTCGTTTGAAGGCGTGACACATTCCGCCTTTGAAGAGACACAAGGAGAAACCCAGTTTCAATCTTGGACTCAATCACACTCACTATCGGACACAACCTCCACCAGCCACATCAGACCTACTATCCTGAGAAAATTTACGAAATAACACACACAATTTCTGCACTTATATCCTTTTTCTGGATTTTCATATCACGAACGTTGATATGTATATGAATTTTCTATTTTCTGCTACACTCCAGGCAAAGGATGTTTTTTTACGTTAGTTATCAGAAGAATTTTCACGTAATTTCGCTAAATCCATTTGCTATCCTAATTTCTTTATAAGCAGTGTACATTATTCATTTACAATACTCATATCTGTGCTTCTAAGCTCTAATTTTCCAATTCGGCTTTCGAAGAGAATTAATTGTTTGTGCTCTTATTTTAATGATGTATTTCATAAATTACTTTCGTTAAAAGGAAAGATAATTACAAGGAATTTATAATCCCAATGAAGAAAGTAAAAATGCTATGGAATAAAATGGCAGAAAAAAAAGAATTAAGGAAAAGGGGAACAGTTTTTCTAAGCATTTCAAGAAGAAATTGAGTTACAGAAAAGAACACGAGTAAAAATAAAAAAAATATCTCTTAAGAAGTGCTCGTTATAAAAACCAAGATATTATGTAGAGCCACATTAAAGAAAATCCCTTAAATGTGACTTTAAAAATGAAAAATACATCGATTATTTTACATATATTACATATATGGATTAGGATTTTTAAAGTAATTTCACAATTATACACATATGTGCCTTAACTGTAAGATTTACGTTTATGCATTTTTTTCTGCATACTATTAAATATTTATTATTATTAAAAGGAAGAAATATAAATTAAATGCAGACATTAAAAATAAGAGGAGAAACATCACACTTGCGATTTACAATGGTAGTATTGACTCACAGAGACTTTATTTCTTTTAACTGAGAAAAAAATTAAAAATTAATTTAATGCTAGAAGTAGAAATATGACACATAAGTTATTTTATATTATGTATAGTTTTATATAATACTGCCTAAATCCCTAATAATATATGATGTTTCTTCAATGCTGCATGTGTTAACGTAAGTGATATTTCAAATGTCATTTGCAGAACATTACTCGTGTTATAAAAAATATTATTAATAGTTATTTTCCATAAAATATCCAACGGAAGTGAAAAATAACTTTTTTATAAAGAATGTCGCGCGAGTTTAAGAGTACAATATTTAAATATTTTAATTTATATTTTTGTCAAACAGTACTAAATTTTCTTAAAAGATATTCACATTTCCCATATATATCGAGTGCAGGATTTCAAAAGTTAGAGTAATTTAATTTTGACTTATCCTCCAATGTGGTTTCCAAAATGTAGAAATGAAATAGTAATGCCGTTTCATTTGCTAAGAAATCAATAAATAAAATTTCCTATAGCGTACTTCCTCCGTTATTTATTTCGCAGAATAAAAAAAAAAATCCGTAGGAAACTTGAAATATTGAAATCCGTAGGAAATATTGAAAACAATATTTATTTAAAATTTAATCGTCTTTTGTCTTGGAAAATATACGTTAAATAGAAAGCAAATGTCTTCAAAATAAAAATGCTTCATTTTTTTTCATTTAAAACATTAATATTATGATATTGTAAATACACTTCTTAATATGCTTGGAATCGACTGGAAAGAAACGTCTTTCTTTTGTATCAAGACAATTCAAGAACGCATTGCAGTGCATAAACAGAGGACATCATGCAAAAACTGAAATTCGAATTGGTTCTACGATCTCCTTACAGCCTAGATTTGGCACCATCGGACTTTTGGTTCTTCCCAAAACTGAAGGAAATGTTGAAAGTTCAACATTTTCAACGGATACCTAAGTTCAAGCAGCCATGTGCAAATGGATACGCAACCTACCAAAACCTTCCTACATAGACTGAATGAAGAAATGGATAGAACGATTTATCATATTAGTTAGCTGTTAGTGATGTCTATCTGGAGAAATGAGTTTACAATACGTTAAAGTAATAAATTTCCTTTATTCTGATACCTCTGTTATTGATTTACCTTGTCGGAAACTTATTTTATATATTCGAGACCTTACTTTTCAATCACCTCTCGTACAATGCGATTTTTTTTCAAAATCTGTTTGAAAATATTATTTTCAATTGAAGAACCTATTTTGCAATCATTATTCATGATATATTACGTCAAAAAATTAAGGTGAACTATTTATTATTAAAAACAATGTTTTTATTAAAACAATGTCTAAAAGTAAAATGTTAGCCCAGAAGAGTAATTGTTCACTGCCTGTGGATGTTGCTTAAAGGAATTTTTTTCACGAATCGGTTGCCATGTCATTTTGCATGGAAGAAAAACGATATTCAAATACCCTAAACCACAAAAAGAAACTCCGAATTTCTGAACATCATGCAATTGAATCCAAATGCTTTCGCATATTATTCTATATATCTCCTAGTAAGAAATGAAAAAAAAAAATCGAAAACACAGAGATAGTGTTATTTTGTTTGGGTGAAAAATTGAAATAGGCACATCTTGATAATGCTTTCAAAATGTTGGTGTGAGATTTTCAAGGTTCATTCTTTTCAGCTTGTGAAAAGAGGTTAACGTCATCATAGACACAGAAGAAAAAAAATGTATTTGATCTCAATGGGCAAAGCTTCAGAAAAATAAAGATACGGGTGAAAAGTACCCGAAATTATAGTACAAATAGACAAAAAATCGAATGGTAACAATTGGGAAACTATTTCAAAATTCGATTGGAAGTCGATATTTTTGATGAACTCATAGTGGGATGTCGAAATATACAATGAAAATAAAAGTTTGCTGCACTTGGATTTTTCTTATTTCAATTTTATCTTCGTGACAAGAAAATATTTACTTAATTTTAAAACAAATTCCCATTTAAGTAATTTAATTAAATTTCCACACAATTTTTTTTTTCACTTAAAGTTAAAACCACGTTTGAAAAGTGTTTTTTTTTTTTTTAAATCAAAGACATACCTTTGAAATAATATTCATCACTTACCTGCAATATTACGATATTGCACACAGTGAAAATATTTTTCAAGAAGTTTGGATTATTAGCGTAAATAGCCATAACCCTGTATTATTTTTAAAAATTAAAATCTATCGCATTTTGGTTGTTAACTATAAGAGCAATGATTTCAAAAGCCAGTGTATGGACAAGAATAAAATACTTAATCCGTGGTCAATCACGCCTGATTTTGCTACCGTCGTTGCTCGTGGGGTGTAGAGAGCCTCGCAAACTTTTAACACGGGTATTTAAATGTGAAAAATATTTAAGTCAATTATGATACATATTTATAAAGTACAAGATGTTTTTGTATTATACAAATAAAATTATTAAATTTATTGCATACAAATGAGACCAACAATTCAAACTAAGCATACAAAATTTTCATTTTAAAACACATAATTTTATACTTTTTCATAAACCAATAAAACTTATATACCATTAATAAATATACTTTATAATTAATGATAAGGATAGTAAAGTAGAAAAATAATATTTTAATCATCTATCAAACATTCAGAGTAGACTGTATACATATGCTCAACTGCTCGTGGGGAGTTCTCAGCACCCCAAATAGTATTTTGAAGGTCATTACGTTCCAATCGTCCGAGCGAGAGTGATTGCATCAGGCTTGAAGTTTCAATGACCTAAAATGTGTAGCTACAGAAAAAATCGTGGTTTAGTGCATTCTTTTTGGAATCCTAGGATGATTTTCTTGTTGGGGTGTACAGAACACCCCACGCGAGTGATCGCGTGTTAAGGCAGAAACATTAATAATATAAGTAACTAAAATTCTGTAGAGTAAAATGTATGACCTTATCAAGCATTTTGTTACAGATTCATACATATTGCACGTTTATGATTACTTCTAAATGATATTACTCAAATGCGTAGCAAAATAACAATACCTTTAAATCAGTGTCAAAATAAGAAAAAATGCCCCCATATATCGTATTTTTGCACATAAAATTTTATCACATATCCTAAAAAAGCATAACATCGTCTCTCTTGCTTAACCGCTAACTTAAAAGAAAGGTTCCAAAGAGCAAACAACCATTATGCAGTTTTCTTGGATGTCTACTGAAAACTATTTTTCCTTATTTTTAAGTTAACTTCCAAATATAGTTAAGGTATAATTGTATTCACATTTGCTTAGTGTATTTCTGAAGTTCCATGCTTTATTAGAATAAATTGAAGAAAATACAAGACATTGTTTTAATTTTTCAACATGTCATTTTTTCATTGTAAAGTAAGAAAACCAAAACATCTAACATAAAATTTAAAATTTTAATTTTCATTTCGATGTTAAAATACATCGAATTAGCAAACAATTCGAATTTAGGCTAAACATTCATTTTTTTACTGTAACATATTCTGTTTTGGATTTTATGATTGATCGAATTAAATATTTTACAATTGACGTAGCTTATGGATTTATGGTAAGCTCAATATTTCTCTCAACGCGTAATGTACATTTGTAGAATTTAACCTTTTTCAGGTAGTAAACGAAACCAGAGTGTACTATTTGTAAAAGTAAAGTGAAAGAACTCTAAAACTTCTTTCAGATATTAAAACTAAATGTTGAAGTAAAGCCGAAGCGTAATTTTCTTTTTCAGAAACTTTCACGTTGTTTCGTTTATTATGTAAATAAAGTTCTTCGAAATAAAAAAAAAGAATTAAGCATCTCAAATGAAGTAAGTTTGCTTCTTTAATTACTAAAAATATTGTATGAATTAATTTAGCATTCAAAGTAGTAATTTAAGAAAAACAGCGAAACAACCTGGAAATTGACAGACAAATTTCATGAAAACTGTAAAAGTAATCCAATAAAATTCTAAGTGTTGTTATTTCATCTAACAAAATACTACTCAGACAAGTACACATAAATAAAGTGTTTTAATTAAAGTGAAAATATTTTTAAGCTAACATCGGAAATAAAGTTAAAAATGCATAAAAAAAATGCATGTACAATAAAAACATATAGAAAGATGAACAATTTTAAGTAATTCTGTTAAAATAGCAATATCTTAATTACTTAATTAACTGTTTTCCCTACTTGTTTACTCTTCTTTTTTAGATAATCATAATTAAAAATAAATTTTAATTAAAATGTTCAGGAAATCGATGTATTTTTGTCCATAAATATAAGTTCCTCATTTCCTGTGGAAAATAAAATAAGACATACATTTTTACAATCAAATTTTGTTCAAATTATTTCTATATCAAAATTAAAACTCTTACAATTTTGAATAACATTAGAAATATTATTTTTCCTCAAAATTAAATCCATTAGCGACATTTTCATAAACACGAATTACTGTGTCATTTTCTTTTTATTTGTAGGACATTGACTTCTGGAGTGAAAAGTTAGACACTCATGATTTTTATTAAACTTTAAATGATATAAATAGTAATAAGTATTAAATATTAACTAAACTAATTTGTGTTTTTAGTTACAAGATATTTATTTTACTAAAAATCGAAAAAAAATTGTTTATTCCTTTGAAAACTACTTTTCAATGCATAATTTTTACAATTGAAAGGGTTAGATCAGGGTTCACCAACCTTATAGCTGAAGTGTGACAAGCCAATATGATTCAGTATACCACGCATTAGGAAAAAAGAAGCAGTTGAATTTCCACGGCAATCCATGCAGAGCTAGGGAATAAAGGTTAAAAATACAGACTTAGAGTTTTATTATATATTAATCCTGCACAATTTAATGATGTTTATTAACATGAAAATATAACTTTTCCTTCAATATAAATAAAAATTAAATTTGTACATATATTACGTATTGTGTTTTTTTAAATAAATTACTAAAAAAAGAAATAAACACCACATAATAGGAGTATTTCTATTCCATATAATTAAAAAAAATAAATATTTTAATGCGAAAACTTTATTTGCACCACTCCACTTTATATCGGGGTATAATTAATGACTTTCTGTTTGATACATGGTTTTGAATGTTCAGCTATTAAACAATTATTGTACGGTCTCCAAATATATTTCATATGATAAAATAAATGTTCACATATAAAGTGTTGGCAAAATTAAATTTCCGCTACTCAGAGAGCCTTGGAAGCCGTTCTACTGATCCGAAGAAAAGAAAAAAATATTCAAACAACAAACACTTCAGATGATGCGCTCAAGATTTCTGAAAAAAATAAAATTATTTAAAAAAATTCCCAATAGATGGTGCTGCGGGTCAGCACATTACAGCAAAATATGCAAATATCACGCACAATAAAAGCAAAATGTTGTTCTTGTCACAATCAGATAGGCGTTGCAGAATACCGACGTTGCCTTAGAGAGTACTTCTTGTGAAGCTATACTACCTTAACAGTGAGAATGCAGGGGCAGCTGTGAGAAAGCTCCACCGTCTCAAGGTACAACGACGTAAGCCGATGTCGCAGCGTGCTCTTAAAGACATGAAGGTAAAATTCGAGAAAACAGGACAGCTAGGCATTCTTTCTGGAAGAGGATGCAGATAAGTCAACATCGTGCGCGCGCGCGCCATCGTACAGGGTATTGCAATAGTGGTTGTGGAAGCAAGCAAGGAATCGCGCGGTTCAGGTACTCTCAGCGTACCTACAAATCAAAGTACCCTTGATTTGCCCTACTCCACTGTCCAACATATCATGCGTACAGTTTTGAATTTCTACCGGTATAAAATTCTAGCTTTTCAGCAATTGAAACCATACTCACTCACAAAACCTACCATCTAGAATTTCTCGCAAGAATGTCGGTCGATGACTCATGACCATGGAACATACTGTGGACGGATGAGGTCTACATCCCTCTTAATAGACAAGTGAATATAGCCATAATTGTCGCATCTTGGCGACAGAAAATCTCCACGCGATATATTCCAAGGTCTTGCATGATACGAATGTGATCGTATGGTGCGGGTTCAATGCCTCATTCATTCTCGAACCCTATTTTTTTGAGCAAAGACTTACCACTTGTTCTGTTAACGAAGAACAGTATCTTGAGATGCTACATACCTACGTTATTCCTACTCTCCAGCAACGAGGCTGCCTACAAGAAACCATATTCTTGCACGATGGCGCCCCAACTCGCATTGCGAGCTCTGTTCAACAATTGTTAAGGCAAGAATTTACAGACGTATGTGTGTAAATACCTGCATACATATGTGCACGCACAATCTTTACCAACAGCTTGACCTCCACGATCATCAGATCTCACGCCTTGCAACTTCTGGATTTTTGAAAGATAGCGTTTACCGGGACTGTTTGACAACTGAGTTGGATTTAAAGAATAATACTCCCTGCCATATTAACAACATCCATGTTGACACTCCACGTTCAGGAATAGGAAGCTTGATTTTCAGAATGGAGTGCGTTGTATGTCGAACATGATGGCTCATATATTGAACATGTTTTAAAGCACTGATTTGCATGCTAAGTATACCATGTCATTAGGAAAAAAGTCCATTACTTTTAATAATTTGCAAGTGAAACATTGCATTGCCCTTATTGCATTCTTTTTGTGTAATGCAACTAATTAAGACCTTCATAGTTTCTTAATCTCGGTTTGTCCTTTCTTCTCACGATAACTCGTAGAAACACCTAGTGGCTATTTTTTAAACTATTTATTTATTTATTTCAAAACCCTTGAGTGCATCATTGAAATAACTGTTGCCCAAATATCGTTTTCTCTTCGGACAAGCAGAATGGACTCCAAGGCTCTCCGAGTAGCGGAAGTTTAATTTCGCAAACCCTGTATATGTAGAGCCAAAAACGGAAAACAGTACACACAACAATTAATATTCTTCAAACAATTAAATAACCTCGGCTTGACGTACAGAAATTTAAAGTAGCTATCAATTTATTTTGATCGAGTTTTCATCCACACACACACAGATCTTTTCATAATTCCGTAAGTTTTGATTTCAATAATCTCTGAAGATTTTTTTTTCACGACGCAGCAATGAGTAATTCTTCATTTTACAATACTCATTCTTTTGGATTTGAATTGAATATTTAACTTTCTGAAAGGGTCATATTTAAACAGAGGATGTTTTCACATAAATCACACAAAATTCACCCAAGCAGGTTTAAAAAAATAGTTTTATGGGGAAAAAATTGGAAGTAAGAAATAGTATTTATACTTGACGCAAAGAGAAGAGAGACAAATTTAACTTGGCCTTGTAAATATGTAGAGCGCCCATGAGAATTTCTCCACGTGCCACTTTTGGCACGCATGCCATCCCCTTGGGTTAGATTGTGTACGGTATTTTTCAATATAATATTAGTCTATACTTATTTTCAACTCATTGTTATTCTTAGCCTTACGCATTGATGAAAACATTAGATGTAAATTATTAAATTTTTCAGAAAGCTTTTTTTCCCATGGATGCATTACTAAAAAATGAAACTCAAAGTAGTATTCAAAAAAGACATTTCCTAAAAAATGCAGTTCCTCCTCTTTCAGAAGAAAACCAATTTCTTTACTTTTTCGAAGCAAATTGACTGTAATTCAGTGCTTCTCAAACTTTCACTATTGGTGACCCAATTTTCAATCATAATTTTTATCGCGCCCCTTTATACATACCTACACAATACCATCTTAATTATAAACCGTACAAAGAAACAAGATATAAGCATTACATTTTGTATTTGTTACTTTTAAGTAATATTTATTTTAAGCAAATTACATTTAAGTAATAGGATAACTATTATGATATTTTTCTTTTCTCTAAGTTTTAAATTGGAACAGATTGCAAAATGATGTTTAATTAAAGATTTATTATACGGTATAGCGAAAAAAATGCAAAACACATTTTATAAAAGGAAAAATGTGTCAACTCGTATAAAAATGAGTAGTATGATAAAATAAGTGATTCTCTACAGGATAGAGCAGCCAGAATATAATATTAATGTTTGAGTACTTTTATATCTGAAAAAATATTCCGAATTTGGCCCCTGTTCTTTAACATTAGCCGAAGATAACCTTAAAGTGCATCAGTTCCGCAGCACTGTGGGTTTTTAACAGTGACTTGATTGCAACAATGTTGAAAAAGCCCTCGTGTTGCTGAACAGTGCGACGTTAATATTCAATCAATCAAGCAAGCAAGCAACAATGTTGACCAGTTCCGGTAATGACCATTTTGCTTTCGTGGTTTCCCTTGAGCATTATAAAAACAAATAAAGCTTTAGCCATCAAAGTAGTAGATCTGTTGAATTAAATTAAGTTATTTTGTAAATTACAAAACATAATACTAAATGAAACTGAGATAATACACTTTTTTCATTAATTATAATTTATCTCCGTGCATGAAAAATATTTTTTCAGGAAAACATTAATGAAGATAAAAATTTAAGATAACGACTAAGTCGCATCGGTCCCTTTGCAAGGTCCAGAAGCAAAGTTTTTAGTAAATACAGGATTAACTGAAACGGACCAGTAATAAAAATGTAATTTTGTAACCAATTGACATCGGCATGGGCTCTTTTTATTGTCAATTCCTCATGGCAACCTTTGAAGGAAGCAATAAAAAACCACTTGATGTCTTGCAGTCATACATTGATTTTTTTTTCTTTTTTCAATTTCTACTATTAGTTCACACTCTCCTGAATATATATCTTGTTCAAATTTTCAATCGTTAATAAAATACTTTATATTTCTCCATTCAAGTTCAAATACATTTTTTTGAACTTGTAGTGGAGGACGCTTGATCCTAATACAGTTTTTTCCATATATTAATTAATTAAAATAAAAAAGAAATAAATAGTAACAAACTAAAATAATAGTCCAACAGCACATATAGAAAGGAAAATCGTTCGTTGTGTCCCTGTAGCGGAATGAATAGCGCTTTGGAATTCTTATGCAACTGTCGTGGGTTCGAATCCCACCTGGGATTGTCTAATTTCTGAGAATTTTTTTTTTTTACTTTTTACTATACAGTTTTATTAGAATAATTAGATTTAATTAATTAATAAATAGTAATAAACAAACAAAAAAAGTCCAACACTATACATAAAAAGGAAAAAGGAAAATTGCATTCTATTTTGTTATTTAATATTGTGTGATTCTGTATATGTATGTACATATTAATATTAATTGTAACTATTTAATATAAAGTAACTAAAATAGCTTTTTCATATATATATGTATTACTTGTTTCGATACAAAATGTTTTAAAGGAAAAGAAGCTGTATGCTAACGAAGCATTAACTATAAATCTCTAATGAATTAAATTTAAAAAATATAATCCGAAAGACATGGAAGAAAATCGTTCAATTGTGGGCACGCTATTATTTTTGTGTGTGTGTGATAAATCTCTTTTATAAAATACACATAAAAAGCCTTCCTTTTTTTGAGACTAATCTTTCTCATTACCTTCAGTTAAGAGCGACAGTCTTGCAATAATTCTCTGAATTTTTGTTCCTTATTGGACATCAGATTCCATTTTACTCTTTTTTTTAAATGTGAATATATATTCAGCATGTATCATTCGGAAACCCAAATCTAAGAAACTGACTTAAGGCTTTTCTTTAAAATTGATAGAATTAAGAAAGAAGAGTAGTAATACTCTTTTATTTCTCTGCCCTTTTAAAATAATTCCCCTAATACCATCCTCAGTTAGTCTTTCTGTTCGTTAAGATCTATACATATCACACCGAGTTGTTCTCCATTAATTGTTATTTTAAAGTTTTATCTTTGAAATAACGAGATTCATTTACATAATTTAAAAAAAAATAATATTGTATGTTAGATATATGCCACTTAAGTAAGACGCAAACCATATTATTTTTGAAGATGTCTAAATTGATCTAATAGCTCACTCTTCATTTAAATAGAAAAACAAATTATAGAGATTGCTTAACTGGTTAACCGTGTTGCCCCCATTTGACAGCAAGCAACTATGTGTCATGGAAATCGAGTGATGTCGAGTATACTTGTCAATCAGAGTAAGTGTACCTGTTAAAATCTTGGATAAAAAAGATGGGCTTGTTTTAGAAAATTGCCAATTTTATTACTATTACTGATTTATTTGGTTAACACAGCGTTTTTGTCATAGTGTGGGGCACGCCCCCCTAGAGAGGCGTGATAACTCTACGAGGGGGATGCAAGCATATTGAAAAGTCGAAAACAAAAGATTATTTTAAGAAATTATTAATTTACTGTAAGTAAACAAAATACATTCTGACATAATAAAAAATGAAATACACATTTACACTGATATAATACTCTTATAAATGTATCAGTATTTACAATGTATTTTATAATTAACTTAACATTACTAAGTTAATGAACAAGTTTGATAATTACCTGTGACCTTATGGGACTGTATTAAAACTTATCTTGATATTTTGTACGGCTTATAATTAATCCCTTAATTGCCGATTAAAAGTTACATGACTCGTTCCCCAAAGCCACTGTTTTCCACGTAGACGCTCGTATGTGATGCTTTTTTGTGGGGGAAGGGGGGAAGAAAAGGGGAATAAACAAGTAAAACCTCTGAAATAAGTAAATCCTTCGCAAACACTATAAAGGTCCTTTTATTGCATTCTAAAGCCTTCAGAATAATTTTATAGTAGTGCACAGAAAAATCGTACATCGGAAAGACCAGTGGCAGCAGCAAGGGGGCTCCTGGGGGTCCGGACCCCCCCATAGCCCTTTATTTTTTTTCGATTGATTATAATCTTATGTATATATTACGTAAAATTTAAATATGTAATTTTTATTAATAATTAATTTTTTAAATTAATACAAATTATTTATTCAATAATTAATTTAGTATTTTTTTTGGATATATTGGGCGGTGTAATGGAGCATGATAACAAAATTGTGGACTTTCGACACTGGACACTCCCCCTTGAAAAATTTTTATGTGCGCTACTGGGAAAGACGTATAAATATGTCAAGAAAATTAACGCTTTGCCTGAGCGAGGCATTTATAGTTACAGTCGTATCGTAGCTTTATCGTCAAATTATAGTATTATTGAATTAAATATATATTGTATTGAGGGGGGGATGAAAATTATGATTGAATATTGAAAGTTTGAGAAGCACTGGGTTAACATAAACTTATATCGCAAACATGTTATTTGAAAAACGCAGGGAAAATCAAATACATTTTTATAAAGACAAGTATTTAAATTCCTTCTGTGGAGTGGTATTCAATGAAAATAAATAATGGGACTATGCCGACTTTTGCCTTTGCCCTTCTTAGGCTAACATCTAAAAAATATTATCATCATCGCATATAAATAAATTCATTATGCGAACTTACAGGCTGTTTCAGCCGACGTATGCGGGGATGCATGAATTAATTTTAATTTTCTTACAATTTTTACTTATATGTTTTACTTCGGCTGACTTGAAGATATTCTATTAACCTTGAAACTTGAGAATATGTTTTGCTTTTCTCAAATATTGCAATTGAAATAACCATTGGTCACTACTGTTTACACATGACACACATACTCATCATGACACAGAATTCTAAAATTTCTGTAAACGAGTATACTCGTCAATCACAGTTAACTGGATAATTTGTTATCTAAATGAGATGTTTTCTTATTAGCAAAGCCAAATAATAAGCTTGTTTTAGTTGTGTTGTTACGATAGTTCAGTTATGATGCATTGAATGATAAAGCAGAAATCGTGTTTATACTAAAAACAATTTCGAGAAACATTGTTTATCCATGCTGTAACGCACGGTATAATTCCAAGACCGAAATGTAGGTTCCGCCACATAACGGATAGATTTGGAATGGAAGTGTGGCCGTTCGAAAACACTGCATTACCGTCAGAGAGAGCTTGGATCTCAATGCGTGAGTGTCTCCCGTCTCGATATCCAATCCTCTAGTATGTAAATTTAACTAATTTTCGCTTTTTTTTTTCTCTAAATGATTACCTTCTACTTGTCTGTCTTTTGTAACTGCGATATTTTATGTCATTAAATATATTAATTTACCCCGAGATTATGTTAATTACTTTTGGTTTTCCCCAAGTAATGACGTAAGGGACAGTTACAATGCTGTTTTACAAAATAAAATAATATAGTTAAAACCATTGTTGTGAAAAAAAACTTATACGCCTTCTTCTCTTCAGTAAAATTATTGATAAACTTTCTTGCTGCTTATTTTTCTATTTTATATGTATGAAGGATGGAAAGTTCGTTCTGGGTACCTTCCGTTCCGAACGCGAGTAAACCGATCACGCCAAAACGATCGTCTTAGCGTGATGTTGGTACTATAGTTCATATAGATATCACACCGCCACATACTCCCCTGCCAGTGTTTCGGCGAATAGGCGAACAAACAATACAATATTCGTGGCGAGCATGTCAGCAGTTGCGTCACTTGGTGGGTTGCGTCATTCGTACGTGATAGCCTTGAGGATTGCATCATTTATGTGACGGTTTGATTGTGTCATTTGTGGGAGACGACTTTAAGAAGTAAGGGCTTATTTGCGTCAATGTTTGACGGCTTGGTTGCTTTTGCGGTGGATAGATGGCGCCACGACTGCGGTGCACGAAGGGTGCGGTTCCTTTGCACGGCCAGGGTCACTAATGAAGGAGGGAAGGTTCGTTCTGGGTACCTTCCGTTCCAAACGCGAGTATTTAACCGATCACGCCAAAAGGATCGTCTTTGCGTGATGTTTGTAATAGTTCATATAAATATCACACCGCCACATGTATTTAACTGAAAGAAATTTTTTAATAAAATAATACACTCATAGTATTTGTAGAAATATTTTCTCTTACGAGTAATTAATTACTTTTCACGAAATTCTAATAGCATATTTTCATTTTAAGTTTCTAATAATGCATACACTTGAAAGGAATGCAAATATTATAGGCGAAACATTTAGTTCGATAACTATACAAAACATTCGAAATTATGCACTTCCTTCTGTTACATTTCCTAATCTCAACATCTTAAATAATTCAACAGTCATTTTATGAAGGAGAAACATTTCCCTAGCAATGAGTATTTGATAAAATAAAAACACTTTTTTATCGAAATGTTTCTGTAATTACTGAAGCCTGACAAAAAAAATCATCGCTGCTGAAAAATAAAGACATAACAGCACCATTATTGCGCCAAGAAGTAAATGAATAAAATAAGGATCAATCTTTAAAAAGACCTTGGTAGAGTTTTGTATGTTCGATTTTATTTATTCTATTTTATTTCTAGATAGAAGATAAAATATTAAGTGAAGAGCTTTGTCATTTATAAGTTTTCATAAAATAATCATCATTTTTTATATATGTTTATTATTGTTCTTATAACTTTCTACCCGTAATCTTTTCGTAAAGTATGAGATCCTAACTCTTTTTTTTTTTTTTTGGTGTTTATGCAATTGAAGACGTATAGAAATATGGCACTTAAATTTCAAACTGCCACGTTTCAAGTAACACTTGAATTAAAAACTATTTTGCCTGCAGTCAAAACGTCAACGTTCTCAAGTGTTTTGAACCTTAAATTTTCTTGGTGTCAAGTGAAGATAAATCATGTTTGTTCTATACAAAAGCGGATAATGGCTTACTGCAGCTCAAATATATGTATTGTATATTAAAGTGAAAGTTTTATTAACGTCGCATTATGAAACACGAGGGCTACTGGTGGCTGACATCGTAATTTTAAGCCTCTGTAAAGTGACAAGGATGGCATCTGAGCTGAAACATCTCAACCCTTCCTAAATTCCACACCAAAGGGCCCCTTTAATTTAGCAGATCTCTTATGATAATTACAGCTTATTGTAAATTAATCCTTTTGTTTCGTTAAGGGCTCTCAGGGATATTAAATTTCTCTAGAGGGCTGAAAATATAAACAATTTTCAAACAGGTATAATTATTTTAAATTTAAATTAAATAATCCGAATCTTTTACACATTATTTATAAAGGAATGGAGCTTCAGAAAAGTAAAAACTGTTCAAAATATAATCATAATTTATAAAAATATCAGCACATGAAAGTAAGAAACTTTTCTATAAGAAATATTTATTAAGCTTTACGCTGCGCATGCTATTTTCTAAAATAGTAGATTTAATTACTAGCTATAAGCTGATTTATGAAGTTAAATATATCCTTATTACACTGTAGTAATATTATATTAGTAGAATAATAAAATATATATTTTTTTAAAAATAAAAAAAATTACATTTTCAAAATTGTTTTAAAAAATTTTAATTTTTTTCCTAATATTTTGAAATACAAAAGATACATGATTTTTAAATAATGTAGTGTTTAAAGTGTATGATACATTTATAATTCTATAAAGTATTATACATCAGAGACTACTATTTTAGAAAATAACGTGCGCAACGCAAAAATTACTTAATATTAATTACAGAATTTTCATATACTTATAATTATTTAAATTATAATTATATTTCAAATATTTCGTACTTTTTTGAAGTTCCAATCCTTTTTAAATAATGTGTAAGAGATTCGAATTATTTGATTTAAATTTAAAAGAATTATACCCGTTTGAAAATAGTTTAAATTTTCACCCCTCGAGAAAAAATTAGCACTCCTGAGACCTCTTAACCTATCGCAATTTAACACAAATGTATTACAATATATAGCAATAAACATGTATCGCTTGTAATATTACAATACATCTTATCTGCTAAGGAATTTGCATCATTTCTTCAAGAAAAATATGTTTATAGATTATAACTGCTAATGTTAATTATAATGCCGGCAAGGTGGCCAGGTTGGTTTGTCGCTGGCCTTCTGCACTCAAGGTTGCGGGTTCGACCCCGGCCAAGTCGGTGGATTTTCAGGGCGTAGAAAACCGACAGAGGCTATGTTGTATGATTGTATAACATGTAAAATATCCCTAGAGTGTCTGTTTTGCTTGAGCGCTTTCGGCAAAATTAAATACTAGTACAGGTTTGCATCGTCAGAGCTCAGGTGCCTCGATCTAGGGATAAAATTGGGCATCAAATTTACCTACGGAGATAAGTATCCGCCTATATGGTGCCGTACTAAAAGAGATACCAACTTCTGGAAAATGTACTAGGCCTGCAATGTGTGTGGTAAAGCTCCAATCCGCAGCCCATTAGAAATAAAAAAAAGTATTAATCATAATTGAAATTATGTTTCAGACTATCAACGGTTCTGCTTTTGAAAAATATTATATTTAAAAATTTTAAATCAAAAATGTTAATTATAATTATATGAAAAAAAAAAAATGCTGAATGCATTAGAGTAGTTAAAACTACAAACTGATATCGTTCCCATTGTTAATATAAACTATTTTCCATTGAGTAAAATAAAACAGTTACACAATAAGAAATTGGAAAGTTGAATTTTTCACTTTGAAGACTTTTTAGTTATTTTGTTTCACAAATTAAGGTATCCGACTACGTTCGGGAAAACATGATTTTAAAAAAACGCATACATGTATAATTTTCATGATATTTAGTGTCACTTAGATTAGAATGCATATATAAAATTGTTTTAAGGACATTATGACAAAAAAAATTATTTAAATACAATATTTTGGCAAAAAATTAACTTAGAATAACCTTTATTCCAAATGTTCTCCTTTTGTAAAAAATGCTTCTATTGTATTAATATTTTGCCTGTATATAGCTCAGACCTCTGTACAGAGGCTCAACTATGTGAGTTTTGAAAAATTCACATTATTTTCAGAGTTACAACCATTTGAAATAATTATCGGCGTATTTTCTTAAAATTTCTCCCTTCTGTTTTCGTAAAACATGGATAAATCGACTTCCGACTTCAAAAATTCTAGTTGAGCCTCTGTACAGAGGTCTGAGCTATATACATGCAAAATATTAATACAATAAAAGCATTTTTTACAAAAGGAGAACATTTGGAAAAAAGTTTATTCTAAGTTAATATTTTGCCAAAATATTGTATTTAAATAGTTTTTTTTTGTCATAATGTTCTTAAAACTATCTTATACATGTATTCTAATCTAATAAACACTAAGTCGGATACCTTAATGATCTGTTGCAGTACCAATACATCTGTAACAGCATAAAGATGTTGTAATACATCTTATATATATATATATATATATATACCCAAATTAATTAACAGAATAAAAAAAAATTATTTTCATATCGTCTCTATAAATGTGTACATTTAAGGAGGAAGAAATAATTCAGGAGACTAGCAGAGAATTTATTCGTTTTAAATATTATAAGAAAAGGTGAAAGATTAATTTTTGGTTGAAAGTGAGCTATTCTGGACCACCGAGAACTTTTGTTGGAATTATATATATCCAGAATTTCATTTATAATATTCAAAAATAGCTATTATTCTGAAATGTAAAATATAAGTATTTTGGTTTTATCTATTTCTGGAAATTTCTTTTTATACAAACTATTGTCTGGTTGGAAAAGAAAATCAAATGGTGAAAAGGAAATCAAAAATAAACTTTTTTATGTCGGAGAGTTTGTGTTTCAATTTCTTTTTTCCTTCTTCTAAAAGATAAAATGAAGTTTCTCTCAATAGTAATCATTCCTTCTAACAATCGATAAGATTGATTATTGATTTGATTACTTTTCCTGGAGGTGTTTTTCCTGTCATTCTTATATCAAATATGTGATCTCTCTTTTTGTTAGATGTGTATGCTATAGGCGTCTTAAAGTCGATTTTTCTTTCTTAAAATAACTCTAAACTCGAAGAAGATAGCTCCGGGCTCTTTCCTTTGCTGTTAGCATTCATTCCTCCCCCCCTCCCGTTCCAAAAAACCGAGAAAGCCCATTTCTTTGGCGCTTTACACTCCCAACCAATAAACGTTCCCTATTTTTGAAGCCAAAGGGAATTATAGCCATAAGGCATACCACATTTGAATTTTCACCAATATATTCCGTTTTAATAGTGTAGTTTTCAAACATTTTGAGTCATTTTTATAAGGTTATTTTTATCCTACATTTTGTAGCCTAAAGTAAAAAGAAACTATTTTTCTAATAATATCTTAAACAGCACTCATATACGGTTCAAGTTATAATGAAAATGGTAGAAAGGTGAAACATTTTACTTTCTGATATTTTTACAGCATAAGGAATAAGTAAAAATGTTATATCAACTCTTAGACTAAACCTTTTACCATTATTTTTGTTTAATGTCTACTATTAATTTACTCTCTCCCTATATATATATAATCTTGTTCATATTTTCAATTGCTAATAAAATACTTTCTATTCATCCATCCAAGTACAAAAACATTTTTTAAGCGTATAGTCGATGGCACCTGATGTTAATATAGTTTTTTTAAAAATATTAATTCATTAAATAAATTTAAAAAATGAATAAATCGTAACAAACAAAAATAATATTTCAAAAGCATTTATAGAAAGCAAAATCTTTGGTTTTGTTGCTATAGCGCAATTGATAACGCGTATGACCTCTAATACAAAGTTCGAGGGTTCAAATCCCACCTGGGATGGCCTAATTTTTGAGAATGTGATTCCTTTGTAATTCTTTAAATAATTAGTTATAATCAATTAATTTTTATTAAGTATAATTGAATTATTATACTGTCATCCAAAATGACTTTAGCATCATTTTTGGCAACTTGTGTCAAAACTTGAAAATATTTTATTCTCACGTTTTAATGCATTCAGTTGAAATGAAATTTTATATACACGACTGTTTTGGATAACAATAAGATACTTTAATGATACTTAATAAAAATTAATTAGCACTTAATGTTGTGATTCTGTCATATGTATATACACATTTATATTAATTGTAAGTATTTAATAAAAAGTAGCTAAGATAAAATTTGTCTTTGTTGGTCTAAGTAAGAATTGACTTAATTTTATTCCTTTTATATTACTTTTTTTTTAGTAGAAGTTTTCTCTTACAATAATCTGGAATATGCGACTGAGAAACATTTTGTTTTCTAAGATATTTATGAGTTAATTTTCATTTTAACTTCATAAATATGACTACTTTGGGTGCTGTTTTGATATCACGGGTGAAGCCGCTAAGTTGTTGTTTATGTTCGCCAAAATGGGCGATAACACTACAATATGGTTACCTTGTTATTTTTATCGTCTGGCGATGTGGTTGCCATGGGGATAATGCATATTAGAATTATTTCTTATTGGTTTTTCTCCCGCGCTCTAACCCTATTAATTTCAGAAGATTTTAATTCAATTTCTATAAAAATTTAACCATTTCATTGCATTTGTGAATAATTTTATTAATAATATAATATAATGTAAAAATACAATTATTATCATATGTGTTAATATTCGTTATTTATAATAATTGTTTTTTATTATATTTATTTACAAATATTAATACTTATGTTATGTATTTATAATTTTTATTAAGTTATGTATTTATAATTTTTATTAAGTTATGTATTTATAATTTTTATTAAGTTATGTATTTATAATTTTTATTTTGTTATTCTTTTTTCTAATTATTATTTCATTTATTTATAATTATTATATGAGTATTATGTATAATTTTTATTATATTACACAATACGGTGGTTATTCCTTTTTATAATTACTATTAAATTATATTATACGATAATTATTATATATAATATTTTTTACTATATGAATATTATATATAATCACTATTAAATTACTTTATAAGATTATTATTATTATATACTGCATAATACTATTATTAGTTCATGTACCATTTTATTATATTATATTGATATTAATTGTGTATTGATTGATCTTGGTTATTCTCAACCTCTTCATGTATTCTTCATTTGAAATATATATTTCAATGTTTTTCAAACCAATTCAGCAAAATTAATTCACTGACGATTTGTAACCGCTTGGCCACCATCTTGGATTCCATTCCAGTGACAAGTGGTGCTTGGAGTGATTCCTTTTTCGCGCAAAGTAGCGCTTGGTGCCTTGCCCGTGATATCAAACTAATTCCCTTGTTTTTTCTCAAAAAAGCATTAATTTTTTTAAATCTTTTATTTTTGCTTTCTCTTGTTATAATTCCTTCAAAAATATTCATGTTTGTTTTATGAAATATATTTCTTACTATGGTTTATTTTATGCTTAAAAAGATGAGATGTTTTTCATTTTTACCACTATATATCTTACTGTTTTGTTCTCTTTTAAAACACTTTCAAAAGCTTATTTACTTAGTCTCTATACTAAGAGTAACAATAAAATGTTCAAAATGCAATTTAACTTATAATAAAATATTTCATACCTCTGGAGATAAAAATAATCCGTAGTTTTAATTAATTGTTTAAAATAAATTACTTGCCACTTAAACAGCAACTTTTATTTCAAAAATTTTAAATCGTTGAAGAAGCCCACGGCATTCAAATAAATATTTGCTTCAAATATGAACCACAGTAATATAAATCCTAGTGACAAAGTAGCACTAGAGTAATAAAACGCAAATTTGGAATCAAACTCTCACATTTCAAAGTTACTTCCCTGCTAGCATCATCCTTATATAGTAAACCACTATTTTTCATGAAAACAATACAATAACTGCCATTAGTCGTTCGTAACAAAAAATTCGTTCTTAGATCTTATTTTACTAAACTAGCAAATAAGTTCTGATGCTGGTTTTATAACATACTATTTATTACACATTCACAGTTAGAACATTTAAGAGTTCGAAACTCGTCTAAAATTTAAAGAATTTAGAATGGAAAAAAAAATCACGTCAGCTGTTGCAATAAGGAAATATATAGTTATCTTATAGTTAAATAAATCTGGGGTTGCATTTTTAAAATTTAATTTAAATTTGGTGAATATGAGTTTTAAAAAACGTATATAGCTGCATATTATATGTTTATTTTCAGTATTTCCAAATATAATGTAATACGGTGTGTATATCTCCCATATTTTGATCAGGAAAGACTAGAATTGCATAGTATCAATTGGTGACACTTTAATTGCACTTAAGGGTAAACTTTCAAAGCAGTTCATTTTTCAATAACTCTTCTAAATGTTTACAATAGTATTTCTAATGAAAGATGAAGAAAAAAATGTCGGCTACTTTCAGAACTGAAATGCTACTTCTTATTGATATGTTTATAAAATATACGAGGGTGTGTCGGAAAGTAAGTTTCCCCTGTTGACTGTGGTCAGAGTTGTGTATGAAAGTCAAAACATGGAATGATACATTAAAGATAAGACATAACTTTATTTTTCCACTTAAGTACCAAGTACATTGAGACATTTGTCACACCGCTTGATATGCTTCAAAATTTGGGGGGCCCCGAGGGAGGGTGAAGGGCTTTGCCTACAGAAGAAGCGGTTAACGGCTTGTTTGACTTCAGCATTGTTTCCAAAGCGACTTCCGGTGAAATTCTTCAAAACCGGAAACAAATGAAATTTACTAGGTGTAAGATCAGAACTGTATGGCGGATTGTGTAGGCTCTCCAAGCCAAGAGTTGCAATATGATTTTGCTTTGCCGTCATTGAGTGTGGTCTCACATAGTTATCCAACAACAGAACGCCACATCTAAAAAGCCCAGGTCACTTTTTCCGAATCGCCTTTTTCGATTTCGAATGGGTGTCACAGTACCGCATAGCATTGATGGTTCCAATCTCCAAAAAGTCCAGCTACAAACTCCCGGCGTGCCCCAGAAAACTGTGAGGAGCTCATTACCTGCAGAGGGAATTGTTTTGAACTGCTTTCGGACAGGTGACGATGGATGTTTCCTCTCCATCGAAGTGATTTCCTCTTCGGGAGTAAAAGGGTGGACACACGACTCATCCCTTTTCACAATCCGAAACAGAAAGTCATTGCCATCCAAATGGTAACGCACGAGATGTTCAAGGCTGGCCACATGCGTTGTTCCATGTGAGTCGGTGTCATTTGTCAAGGCACCTATCGTTCTGACACTTTCTTTTATCTAAAAATGTCGTTGATGTTATTTTGAGGAAGGAGGATGACAGGATTAAGAGGAGTAGGAAACCTTTATACCAACAATGTTAAATTGGCTATTTTCGATTACATTTTCTCAAAATCTGTTATATGTACATATTTGAAATATTTCATACAATTAAAGTACACCTTTTTCATTATACTAAACTGAGCTTTTAGCTAATTTTTAATTTTTTCTTAATTCATAAAATATTTTATCAAACATAGTGAAATTTGACCCATTTTTCACATAAAAAAATTGTAAAAAATACATTTTTGTGTTTTTTTACAAAAAGGTCATTTCAGTATATATTAGCTATGATTAAAAAAGTATCATAAAAAATATACACACCTGTGAACAGTAGTTTCTTAGAAAAGGTACATCGAACATCAAATTTACATTTTGAGATAAATTGATTTTAATGTATATATTGAGATTTCTAATTGGTTTGGAAATAAAAAAAAAATAAAAGACACAATTTACAATAAAAAATAATGTTTTGGTTTAATATCAGATGTTCAACTCTTAAGCCAAAACGAAATACTTTGTTTACATTCTTCGCCAATCAAATGGGCGATGCCCAGTTTCAACAATTACTTAAAAGTAGGTTTTAAGGATTTCTAATTATCTTAGATGTTAAAGTAAGGTATTTTTAGAAAGGTTAAAATCTATACAATTTAAAAATGTAAAAATCTTAAATTGTCAAAAAAATAAGATTTTAACTTTTCAACACATCTTAAAGCAAACCAACGTATCGCCATCGATGGAGTAAAGAAAGAACTTGGAGTTGTACATGAGCGAGCCGAAAAGAGGCAAAGCCCTGAATTTTCCTTTGAGGGTTTTTTGAAGCTTACCAAGCGGTATGACAAAGGCCCCGATATACTTTGTACATACTGGGAAAAATAAAGTTATACCTTATCTCAGTGCTTCTCAAACTTTCAATACTTGCGACCCGACATTCAATCATAATATTTTCATCGCTCCCGCTCCCTCCATACAATAAAAATGCATTGAATTCAATTATACTGTAATTTGATGCTAAAGCTAGAATACGAGTTAAACTTCTTAAACGCCCCCGGCGTATAATATAAACGTCTCACTCAGCCGAAGCGTTATTTTCCCCGGACGTATATTTAAGTTTTGCAGAAGTACGGTCCTTTCTGTGCATTTCTATCCATACAATTATTCCGAAGGCTATGCAATACAAGAAAATAACCTTGCCTGTGTGTCCAGTGGCATTGGAAGCGAATTGCGTAGCATTTATTCAGGCAGTTAAGTGATTAATTATAAACGGAAGTAATTATCAAGATTAGTGTTACTTTTTGTATATAATTTTACACATGAGAAGAATATGGGATCACTGGGAATTTTTTTAAACTTGTTCTTAACTTAGTATTGTTAAATTACTTATCGAACACATTGTGTAGTATTGATACATTTATCAATACTACACGATACAGTGTAAATGTATCAGTATAAATAAATGATCAGTGTAAATGTGTATTTTATTTTTCATTGTGTCAGAATGTCTTTTCTTTACTTTCAGTAAATTTGTAATTTTTTAAATCTTTTTGTTTTCAACTTTTCAATATGCTCCCGCCCTCCTAGTAGAGTTATCATGCCCCTTAAGGGGGGCGCGCCCCACAGTTTGAGAAACGCTGTCTTATTTTTAATGTCTCATTCTATGCTTTGAAATTTATGCACTACTCTGGTCACAGTCAACAGGGGAAACTTACTTTCCGACTCACCCTCGTATTAAACAATTTTAGCGTAAAAATAAGGGAAGTACAGTATAATTAATTATACAAAATATATTTTGAATGTGTTTTGCCAAAGAAAAATCAAATGTTAAGAATTAATTCGTTGCATGCTAATACAATCAATGTCAAGTTTGTTTTAAGCTTAAAAAAAGTTATAATTAAAAAAAATTGTTTCCCAAAACAAATTTCACATGAGGATTGCCTATATTTATTTTTCTAAGGACTAATATGTATATATACAAACATTATGTATTATACATAATAAATTCCGAAAACTTTCAAACAAGAGAGATTTAATTGATAACTATAACATTAATCACCACAAACAAAGCCATTTAATTACATCTCTCCCGCATCGTAATTGATATTTCTATTTCCTTCGCTACAGAAGTGTTAAAACTGCAAAATATTCAATTAGTAAATGGAAAATTTTCTAGCACAAACATTTTTAATTATTTTGTCTTTCGAAATGAGTTATTACCAAAGTGATGAAATGAAATTATTAATCTACCTTCAATGCAATTAAAGAGAATAAGTATTTGTTACTTCACGAGATTTCTTTATCTTTTAATGTAAAATACCAATTTAATAAATACTCATAAAAATGATTAGTAAATATTACTTAATAAACTTCATCACACAAATAATATTTATGTGATGAAAGTATCAAGTTTCTTTTCGAATAAAATTGAACGATACAACTTATTTAATCATGCAAATGAATTAAATTAGAAAAACTCCCTTAAAATTAATTTTAAAATTAAAAATGTATTTCTATAGTGGAAAGAATATATGAATAATTTCACTTTTTAAGAGGTTCTAATTATTTATTTGAGGATTCGTTTTTAAAAAGATGATGTTATTGGAATTCTGACAAAGAAATTATAAAAAACATTGTTTCAATTAGGAAAATTAAATGTATTACTTATACTCTCCCTAAAGGAATTAGAACATTAAAACCAAATTATTTTTATTTTAATTTTTCCATTTATGTATAAATTAAATATTTAATTGGTTATCTTTATTCTTAATTTGATTATTTAAATCATGATATTAAATCAGGGCTCTACTTCTCTTAAATATTATCTTTTTCAAATTGTTAATGTACTTTTGATGAGAGGAATTATAGTAATCAAGCAAATAGTTTACAAAGCAACATTTTTATTCATTGCATTAACATAAATTGCTTAATAAAATATTTTAGTTAAATGTATAAAAACTGTTACTTGGGAGGTTCAATCAGACCATTTCACATTTCATTGATATATAATTTTTGTCTGAGAATTTCTATTGATTTACATTTTAAATTATTTCAATATGAAGTTATGCCTACAAATTTCAGCTATAAAAATTGCAGAAATGCAAATTTAAAAAAAATGAAATACAAGTAAGGGTCACCGCTAAACTTTAATAAACACTTTAAATAGAGTTTCTCAAAAAGGTAAAAGTGAGACAAGTTTTTATTTAAAAACCCTTAGTTGCGTTAAGAATTCTATCGTACTTGAGTATTACACATTTGTTACTTCATTTTAACTGCATTTCAGGTACACACACAAAAAGCACTTATAATCTTATAATTAAAATGTTGCATACATTATGTCAGTATTTTATGGAATTCTTTAAGACCAGTCGGTTTAATTATTAAATCTTTAGACATCAAAATTGTGTACACTTAGGTTCCAAAGTATCGATTTCATTTTAAAACGTTTATAAAGTATTAGATAAGTTTACATGAACATAAGCGAATAATCGCATAAATGCACACATATTCATCTCAGGTGTTTGTCAGATATATAAGTCAGGTCTTATTAAATGATTTAATTTCTTTATAAAGAACAGAAGAGAAAAACTACGAATTCCCCTTTCAAAGCCATTTTTTACCCACTTTAATTTGTTATTCAGTTTAGTTGTCGTTAAATGTTCAACATTCAGCATATTTATGTTCCTATTTTTCAGAACTCTACATATAAATCTGCAATGCAGATACATAGAACAAATACTATAACCCAGCGTTTCTCAAACTGTGGGGCGCTCCCCCTTGGGGACGTGACAAATCTATGAGAGTGGGGGCGTGAGCTTACTAAAAAGTCGAAAACAAAAGATTTTTTTTAAAAACAATTGTTAATTTCCTGAAAGTAAACAAACAAAATACATTCTGACATAATAAAAAATAAAATACACATTAATAATGATATATTACACTTATTAATGTATCAGTACTGCACAATGTATCTTATAACTAATTTAACAATACTGTTATTAAATTTTCTTAATTACCAATGAACCTTTGTGGCATTGTTATATATAAAATTATATACACGAATTATGACTTATCCTGATAATTTGTAAGGTTTATAATTAATCCCTTAACTGGCAACATTAAAAGTTAGGTGACTCGCTTTTCAATGCCAACCATTTTCCTCGTAGGCACGCGTATGGGATGTATTGGGGGGGGGGGGGGAAAAGAAGAAAATAATCTGAAATAAGTAAATCATTGGCAAACATTGTCAAGGTCATTTTATTGCATTCCAAAGCCTTCGAAAAAATTTTATGGATAGCAATGCGCAGAAAAGATCGTATTTCGGAAAGACGAATATATTCGTCCGGGGAAATTAACCCTCCAAGCGGTCTGCACGTAAAATCCCGTCATTCCAGAGATGCTTTTTCTGCCTTCAAGCAAGATGCTCAAAAGCGGCCGAGCCGCATTCTTAAACATACGGCTCATCCGCTTTTGAGAACCCCACCTGACGGCAAAAAAATACGTGCGGTGCATTTTCGAATTATCTCCAGAATGGCAAGACTTTACGTGCAGACCGCTTAGAGGGTTAATGCTTAAGCTGAGCGAGATGTTTATAAGGCACTAAAGAGGTTAAAGTCGTACCATTGATCGTTATCATCTTCAAAGTATAGCAGCGATGAGAAGGACGTGAGGGGGAGGCATGAGGGGGGCGCGATGAAATAATTCTAAAAAATTGCTATATATTAATTATAAGTTTAAGATGAACCATTTTTAAATACTAATTGCTATTAAAAAACGTTTTGCTTTGTAGCTTTTTCTGATAAAAACAATCAAAATATTTTTAATTAATTATCTGAGGAACGTCAAACATAATGCGTTTATGAAAGAACAGTTCTGCATCATGTCATCTTAAAATCCAAGAAGTAAACATTTTCTATCATATTTTTTTAGTGCTTATTGCTATAAATTGAATTTAGTTTTACGTAAAATATAAATATTTTAATGTTACGCTATTTTTTCACCTATTCATACTCAAATAGCATACTAAAAATTTTAATCAGACATTCGACTTACAAGTCTACTTTAGAAGTGATAATTCAACTACATTCCCCAACTTTATTCGAATTTAACGCTTCATAATTCTAATTTAAACATAATTTCTTTCTTTTTCTGATAATAATTAAGATTGGTCCAATTAAAGCATTTCCATAAGTACAAAGTAATAAGTGTTAAATTTAAAGAAAAAAACAATAAATATTCCTAAATAGAGGTCACTCTATTCGGATAATACTTATTTATTCTTTTTAGTTATTTTTTTTAATAATAAGAGTTCGTAGGAGAAATATGTATGTTATCATTTTTAATTATTCTTTCAAAAAGATTAAAAGGGCTATTATTTGTTACTTTACTTTTGAAGATGACTGAATAGAAATAAAATATACGAGTGTTTATATTATTTAATAAAAATACGGTACGTGTGTGTGTATGTCTTTATGTATTGCACAACTGTATGTACATATTTACAATTTAAATAAAGCACCATTTATTAAAGTCGAAGGAATTTAATTGCAAATACATAGATTCCTGAATATCTTACACACAAGCACTAGCTTTAGTGAGTTTAATAACTCTTCCCTATCAATACGAGAAAGTCTCAAAGTAAATGTAAAATTGTAATGAATTTCGTCAAATGAAATAGTTTATACTGTTTAACTATCGTTGAAACTATTATAATGGGAACATTTCACAGATGTTATAGCGCTTTATTGTCGAAGCAATTCATGTACTGCGAGAAATAGTTTTCACTTGTTAAGAGTGAACATACGTAAATGTGTATGTAAAATATTAAATCTAGCTTGTTTAATTAAAAAAAATAATTAATCTTTAAATCTAGAATTATTTTCCCTTGTTATAAATACGTGATTTCATTGAGAGTTTATATGATTAGTCTATATGAAATTCATGGTTTTATCTGGTTGCCACTGCGTGCAATATACCGTAAAGTAATTTTTAAAATATTAAATATCATATACATCAAAAGAAACTAATCATTACTGATTAGGACCCAATTTAAATTCTACTTAAAGTTTTTGGAATAAATAAGATGTTTAAGAGATACCTCAGCCAGTAATGAGTCAATCAGCATTCAACCATCCATTCAGTGTTAAAGGTTGCTGAAAATTATTAACAGTGGCTTGTAAACCGAGTTGAGCCTCAAAGAATTCTTGAGACGTGAATTTATTGAATGAGCCATTGTTTGTTAACAGCTAAGTTCAAAATAACACAAAAGCTATCTTCACTAGCCTGGTAAAATTGAATCTCGGTCAATGTGAAGAAGGTGTCACTTAAGCATGCAATGCATTTTCCAAATTTTCCCATTATGCCAAAGTGAAAACTTGACACATTTAACAGGCATAAGTCTCCTGACACAACACCTGTTATGTGTGGCAACATGACTGGAATTCATAATTCAATAGAAAAAGAATTTATGCAACGAGTTCATGAACATGACCTTGTGACGGGGCTTTTATCACGATTTCTATTTTTTTGTCCTATTCGGGTTCTTTGGGGCCAAAATTTCTTTCCAACTAACTCAAGAATAAGAACGTGTATATGTAAATTAGGAATCATATATATATATATATATTGGAAGTTTAGCATTCGCGAGGTCGCCAAGGTGAGTCGTTAAGTGAAGTCGCTAAGGGTTGCTAAATAGAAAGATAGTCGCAAGGTAATATGAGATAATCTAGAAGAGGAATCTTAATCCTGGAAATTAGCCTAACATGGTACCAGTGTAGATTAACCAAAAGTGGGTTCGAGCCTAACGGAGTACATCCGGATTAAAGCCATAACAGAAGTTATGAGGACCGTAGCTGTTTATCTAAGATATAGCGGTAAGCTTGATGAGTTAAACTTTAAGTATAAAAGCCTTTCTATTGAGATAGTATTTAATATATAAAGTTAGATTCAGTGGTTAGTTGCGCTATCGATTATTAACACGTGTTGTGTCTCCTCGTTCTTGATCATATTCCTTAGATTATTCTTGTTGTTGTATTGTGTTTAAACTAAGATCTTAATAAACAGATTTTAGTATGAATGACTGTAGTTTTCTTCGTTCCTCCCCACAGACACAGGTCGCGTGGATAGTGTAGAATGGAGGTCCCCATTGGCAGGGACCTCACAATCTCTCGGAGGCTACTGTGGCCACTCACGTGACGTGAAGGATAGTCATCGAGGTTCTACCAATTTAAAAGTTGTCCTCATGTGGAACATAAAGACCTGGAAGATGTCAACATCCAACTAAGTTAGATGTGGTTGAATGTTTTTCATGCTAAAATAATACATTTGCTATACTGCTACATCCTACAACCCAATCTGTTTTATTAATATGATGATGTGAAAATTCCGAATAAGTGTAATATACCTTTCTATTTATTGAAGTCTCCAAGCGCATCTTTATCTTGCCATCTACATTATTTTGTTACAAAGTGAAGAAAAAGAAGAAAATTTAGAACTATCACATTTTCTGATAAACATATTTTTTTATAACAATTTGTTAGTACAATGCAAATACAAAATAAATATTAAGTAACTGATTAAATACAATAATAATAGTACTACACGATCTCTGCAAACAATTGTATTTAATTTTTACAAATGGTACTACATGTTACAAGCGTCTTTAAATACAGGGTTATCAGAAATAAATGATCAGGTTAGAAAATTTAATAATTCTCAGATGAAAAAACAGTAAACTATCCTTAATATGTCGTTGTACAGATAAAGTAGGAAATTTTGAGTTTGTAACATTGTTTTTCTCAAATATGTGGCAGCAATGCTGTAACTTTGAACAGAAGTGGAAATGATGTCGAAACGGGAGAAGGCCTTTTGTGTGCTCTCGTTTACAAAAAGTCTGTCAGTAATCACGGTTCAGCATGAATTTCAGAGAAAGTACCATAGAAATACACTGACATCTAAGAATTTAAGAAGATTGGATAAACAGTTCTAGGAAATTGGATACCAGGTTCCCATTTATATTATACGGGGACTAAAGGAAGGAAGGAAGTCATATTGAACACATTTTTAAAAACAAATTTTACTTAACGTCAAGAAATGTAACATACGAAAATAATTTCATATTTATCTCTTTATAATGACATCTTAATTATTCTATCCTGTTTATTCAACTGGGAATTATTAAATTTTCTAATCGGGTCATTTATATGTTTCTGATTACCCAGTATTATAACAAGTACTAGGGTAAAATGTAAACTTATATTGGCAATAGGTGTAGCAAATTTTCAATGAAGAATTATAACTCTTTTAATATGCTGTTCAAAATGTGAAAAGGTGCTTAATGGTGCATTATGCTTAAGTGGGATGTATATGTTGTGTTTATTGATTGAAAGTATTATAAAGATATATCAAAAATAATAATACAGCATAATGATAATTTTACATTATTTTTACACAACACGCAACAGATCCATAACGTAATAATTATAAAACTCTAATAACATTTAAAAAATACAAATACTTTAACTTTGATTCTAATAAAAATATTCCCCTATAAATTTTTTTCTTCGTACAAAGAATAAAATTATATTTTCTATGTTTGTTTATAGTCTATTTCTGTAATCCTGCCGGCTGGGTGGTGTAGTTGGTTTTTCGCTGACCTTCTGTTCCTAAGTTTGCTGGTTTCGACCCCGGCCCAAGTCGGTGGATTTTCATGATGCAGAAAGTCATCAGCGTCCGTGTCGTATGCTTATGCTGCATGTAAAAAACCCCTTGAATGTCTGTTTGGCTTGGGTGCTCTCGCCAAAATTAAATTCTTAGAACAAGTTCACATCTTCATAGCTCATGTACCTCTCTCTGGGGAGGAAACTGGGCGACAAAATTACTTGCGGCTATTAGTATCGTCTCTATGGTTCCGCACTAAAGAGTGATACTAGGTCGAGGGGAATGTACTAAGTCTGCAAAGGTAAAAATACCAATCCGCAGCTCTCATTATAATAAAAAATCGTTGTCAATCTGTCGTCTCTCAGATGGGTTATATTACCATTGGTAACCATCTGAATCACAATTACATACAGATATTTTTCATTACCATCTCTCTAATGTCAATTTTTCTGCTGTTAGATACATATAGCTATCGTGTAACTTTTTTTTGCCATTTGACGTGAATGTTGGTGGGTTGGAAGAAAAGGATCGAATATTAAACCTGCCATCAGCTAATAAGAACTAAATATTTATCTTGCATTATAGCTTAAACGAAAAATGTAGTTGTAACAGGAACAAAAAATAAAATTTGTACACATTTTACAAAAGAAATAATTGTTTAATTATTCCATGATAAATTACCCAATTCAATCCTCCAATTTAATTATGAAAATTTCCATTTAATCTATCACACAATTATCTTAGAAAATCAATATCTGAGAGAAATGCACCCGTATAATATTAAAATTAAATAAATAAACACTGTTAATGAAATTATTTATTGTCTCAGCATCCTCTTACAATTAGATCGAAACCTCCTTTCCTTGAATAATATAATCACCAAACGATTTTCTTTAATTGCTGTACTATATATACATTCCAAGAAAGATAACTCAAAATAAACAATACCTTATGAATTACGTATCCCATTCGTTATTCGTCTCACACTATTGTATTTTTAATCCATGGCGTTTAGTGATCGCGAAATCCCCGCCTTAATTGTGGAATTCTTATTTCACATTCTTTAACTGTTAGATGCTATTATATGCCTGATCGAAAGATCAAAATTTAATTAGTTATCCAGCATAGAAACATTCAGAAGCTCTTGCATGGCAATCTCTTGATATCTTATTCACACAATATTTTTCATTCCAATATTCCATTATAAATTTCGTTGTGTCGATGATACTATACAATCAAAATATTGACATATAATTGTGGAGAAACTGAACGCTTGCAAAGGATTTGTTAGTGATATTTATCAGTTTCTCTCTTGCAATTGTGATGTACAGAGAAATTTACTGTTATTTATATAAAACTGTCTTCTGCGTTCTGTAGTGTTAGTTAAAGTTCATATCCATAAAAATTGTAAACAAGTGTACCAAAAAGTAAAAAAACTATCATTATTTCCATGAAAAATAATTCTAATAGTTTTATGCCGCTAATAATTTTAATTTTCTTGTAAAGTAAAATGAACTCTCAGGAGTTGAGTGGTAGCGTATCATGCTTCAACTTGAAAATAATTATTTCATTTAAAATTCTATTTTTAAGGAGGAAACAGTTTCATATCTCATTATTTACCAAAATGAAATATTTCTTTGTAAATTTTCTCTTTGAGTCCAGATTCATTGATATGTATACTCAAACAATAACATTTTTTGTACATTTTTTACGAATTTCATCATGTGTTATTTACGTTGATATTTTCTATAATTTTACATACAGTGATCAATTTTAAAATTTAAAAAAAAAAAAAAAACGAATACCAACCAAAAAAATATTAGTTAAATATTATATGTTTTATTGACAAATAAACAAAAATACCACTAAGCATACCATAAATGGTCAAGCGATCGGTGTTGAGCTTTTGTGAAGAAAATGCGCGTATCATCTTATTTCTTTTGTAAAATTGAACCCATGACTTTTTCAATTAATTGAATATAATGAATGTAATATTTTCTTATTTGTGTGTGTGTGCATTTTATTTATTTTGAGTAATATTCGTCATATATACCGTTTTCTACCATAACCGGTCATTTATCCTGGAGATCAGTTTAATGATTTAAAAGGTTGTTGGATCAGAAATTATGATGTACATGCATATTCAAGATTGTATTCAGTTTGTTGCACGTTTCTGCTAAAAGTGTTTCGTATTTAGTTCAATCAAAATAACTGAATTGAAATTGAAAAATCGGTACCTAAAATTTTAGATTGGAAGTAGCATTTTAGTATAACAATAGGTAAAAAAAAAGGATTGTGGTCAGTAGCTTAAATCTTATTTTGATAGCCTTACTCCATTTCTAATATATGTGTTTGTTACCCGGAAGAATGTCGAAACAATCAAGACAGTATAAGTTCTTAAAAGGACATAAATAATATAGGCGAAGAGTTTTCGGAAACCAATGAAGATAAATTTTCTGAAAATTGAAATATACTTGTTGAAAATGGTAATGAGCTTGAATACACAGATACTGACAAAAAGAAAAAAATATTGGGGATATATGTTTTGGATGAAAAGAATGAATTTAGTCTCAAGTTTTTAAGAAGGGAGAGAAAAAAATGATCAGCATGTTACAATTGATGAATCTATTTGGTACACATGAAAAATCACTACCTCACACCATTTTCAGGCAAGTAGGGACAACAAGATATGCAAAACGTCCTGTTTTGTAGGATAAAGTTAGGACTGCATTTTCGTTGATAACTGATCACCATGTAATGAGACATATAAGAACATTCACAATAGAAAAAGCTAAGAGAGTGTCAGAAACATTGTGTATCTCAAGAGAAATTAGACATGATCGATCAATTGGCGAGAAAATATACTACAAAATCTAAGACTTACCGATGACTCCAATTATTTTTTTCTATAACCTTGATTTAGCTGGCATAAATGCTGGGATTTTGTACAAGCAAACGACAGGATGGAAATATCCCGAGAAAATATTTTTTTTATTCCAGTTAGCAGTAGAACTTGCCATCGGTTTTAGTGCAGCCCCTGAACAACAACAAAGAAAGGTAGAACAAATACGAAAGGTACATCGTAGAAATTCATTACAGATTTTTATCAACGTATAAGACGTGTCAAATAGGATATTATAACACAAATAAAGCTATCAAAATTTGCTCTAAATGTGAAAATTATGTTTGCAGAAACTGTGCAATGGAGACTCCCGAGTATTTATGGGGAAAAAGTGTGATGAATAATGTTTCTTTTAATACAAATCGAGAATGCATATTTTTGTTTGGTTATCATAAAGTTACTTTGTTTATTTTCTTTCCAACATCCGCATTCAATGAGGAAACATTAAGATAGGTCATTTGACCAGCTATGGTAGAAATAGGTATGTATCAAGTGCTGCTATGTTTAGTGATAATATGCAACAGCACATTTTAAAAAAAAATACATAATACAGCACAAGCAAAAAGTAGCATAAATGTTATTCGTATCAGTCAGAGTAAAACAATTTCTTCTTATAATTAAGTAACAATTTTAAGAGAAATATTTTACTGTTTCAATAAAGGTATCACAAAATAAACAGCCACAAACCTCCAAAAATGTATAGAAGAAAACTTGTTTCGAATGTTTATGAATATTTGCAATCGATCGCCTATTTTGAAAGAAATGATTGACATTTTTCCATATGTATGATAAACAGCAGTTTCTCTGAAGCTTTCATACCTTTTGAAGTCTTACTAGCTCAGTCTTTGCAACAGTGGAGCAACTTCCTCTATAAAGTGATGTGCATATTTCACACTCCCCATGAAGTGCTTTTAAAATCATGAACATGGAAAGACGTAAAAACTTCAGATTGGAAAAAAAAGAAATGGAAGAACGTTGTTTTACTGATAACATACAAGAAATGTAGCTATACTAGCATTTCCTGTTTTATTCTAGTTTTGTTTCAGTTTTTTTCAGTGTGAAGTTATGACTTCCTACTCCAGCAATATGCCGAAGCAATCAGATAAATTCATATGATGTCGTAAACATACGATAATTGCAATCACGTGTTTTCAGTGTACGCCACGTAGTTCCCCACATTTGCTTTTAAAAAAGAACAACTTTTTTTTTTAAAGCAAATGTGCAATACTTTTTTACAAAATACAAAAAAGCAATACTTTTTTTTTAAAAAAAAGACTTTTTTTTTAAATATACATATTTATTAACGATGTAATAAAACCGATGGGTAAATTTAACTTAATTTAAAACAGCCCCAGGATAAGGTTTTTCTCATTATCTATAATATTTCAAATTAATCTTAACGCCTGGACATCTTTATCCAATTATCAAATATGAAAATATACCCGGATTTCATAAGTACAAGTCTAAAGTAAACTTTAAATTCAATGCCAAACACGTAATTACTTTTACCATTCGACCGCGTCATGGATGTAGCCCATCAGAAGAAAAATGTGCTTTCCTGTTGACTAAGGAATTCTTTTGGCTCCAAGTAATTATCTCACATGTTTATAATCCATTTAAATTTCATAAGAGCAAACAATTGGTAAGTTTAATGTTGTAGAGAACCTAATTATCTGTAAATAGATCCATCATAATGAGCCAGGAATATCATCCATGGTTACAATAGCTCTAGCCTCTGAAATCCAAACTTGGTCAAACCGTTTTCTTCACACGAGTTTCTTGTCTTGGCCCTATTAGATGTGAAAAAGTGTCCTGGACCTGATGGTCACCCCCACCAAATGCTTGAAAATCTCAGCAACAGAGGAAAGCAAAGGTTAATCAACATTATCAAACTGTCTTGGAAAATAGGTCGGCCACATCCCGAATGGAAAAGGGAAACTTTTAGTGACGCTCACAGTTTTAAACCTTCTCATCCTACTGTGGCTGCTCTTTTAGACATCTCAAAGACTTTTGACAGGGTTTGGAAATACAAATTGATTTTAAAATTGCATGATTCCTTCAACATCCGAGGATAAACCTTATCATGGATTTCAGACTTCTTGCAGAAAAGATACATCAAGGTAAAACTTGATCAAACTTTTTCAGCTACATTCGAGCTCATCCAAGGCATACCTCAAGTTTCTGTTCTTCGTCCTACACTGTTTTCTATGTACTCATCAAGTATAGAGCAGGTGCCATCTTTTGGGATAAGAATCGGAATGTTAGCAGACGACATAGCTCTATGGAGCTTTGCTGTTGGTATATCTGAATTGAAACTAATACTTAATGACTCACAACTTTTTTGTTGAACTTTGTAGCAGAACTAAAACCCCGTTTTCATCATCTTGCTGCGTAGTTATTTCATCTAAGTAGGTTCAAAAATTGCGTATGATTTTTATTGCATATTTCAAATATACGTATTAATACAGTATATTTTAGAGTTAAAATATACAAAGAAATTTTGTTGAAGTGTTTTTATTTCAAAATACAGTATCAGATAATAAAAATATAAACATAAAACATAAACAGGAGCAGCACGGGTCGCACAGCTTAATAGTCGGAAAAAAGACATACCCGTGGAAATCGCGGATCGCGCAAATTTTGCTACATCTACGTTGCCTATGAAAATCGCGGGATGCGTTGCGAGAGGATTAACCCTTCTAAATGAATCGTACCCTTCTTTACTAAAAACAAGCATTTATATACTTACATGCCCAAACTGAGACTAAATATTCAGGATCTTACTTATGAGAAGTACCCTAAATAGTTAGGACTTATTTTAGACCCTGAATTTACAAGTCACAAACATATTGCATATCTTGTTTTGAAAAGAAGGAAGCATCTCAAAAACCTAAACACATACCTGGTAATAATTGGAGGACAGATGCGGTTGTACTTAGAACTACTTATTTGACTCTCAGTTCTCCCACCGTGTAGGGCTGCGGTAGCCGAGTGGTATAGGTATCGGACAGTGGCTTGCCTTCTGACGAGTTCTAGCCCAGTACCACTAAAGACCCAACGTGTAGGAAAGCGATACACGTTAAATCTGTCGAGAGCTCAAACGTCCTCCCGTTGGTGTGATGGTTAGGAGAGGGGGGGTCCGTCTCAGCTCAGGTGTCGGCCACTTCACTTTACCATGGTTCAAAATTTCGTGGTCCGTCGCCAAAAGCCCTCTTGTAGCTGAACAGTGCGACGTTAATATTCACTCACTCACTCACCGTGTAAAATAGGCCACTGCACATTAAACTTGTCAAGGCTCAAATGTTCTTCCGTTTCTGTGGTATGGAAGTTAGAAGAGGGGGTGCCAGTAAAGGTGTCTGTATCGTCGTCACTTGACCTTGGTTTAAAATTCCGAGGTCCGTCGCCAACAGATATCTTGTACCTTTATATAGCGACTTTAATGCAACTCTCACCCACTCACCTATTTTTCTATGGAATATAATAGTGTCAATCATTAATTAAAAAGGAGTATGCAACTGAATGTCCCATTTTTCGAATCAATTTTGTAGAAAAAATCTGAATATCTTCTAAAAATAAAAGAAGAGACAACTTCAAGGATACAATTTGTCCAATTGAAAATAATGTATTTATATATATATTTAATGATAAAATATAAACAACCTTATATAATGCACCATAACTAATTAGATTTTCCTCGGCATAAATACGATAAACAATTTCGCGACCTTTAATCCATGTTTATTTACTTTTAAAATAATACGTGTATTTTTTTAGATTTTCAAGCTTATTAAATTTTCGGGAATTTTAATGAGAACAGATTCCTCAGTGATCTACTAATTGATTAGACCATTACAATCTTTTAATTTGTACCTTTATTTCTTTAAATTCTATTCTAATACACCTTCACACCAGTAACAAAAACGCATTTATTTACTAATCACAGAAGAAAGTTTCACGCTAATGTGAATTTAATAAGCTCTAATTAAAATTAAATCGTTTAATCAGATTGCATTTTCTTGATGCCTGATATGAAAGCATTTACGAAATCATTATTTATAAATGATAAATGAAAGCTGAAGGGTCTTTAGATTTTCGGTTCATTTAAAAAAGGAATAAATATTAGGAAAACAAAACTATGCTATCAAAATGAGCTTAGAAACGTTTTAAAAGACAATTAGCTAATTACTTAGTATTTTTCCATGAACGTATAAGAATAAATTGGAGAAAAGTTTGATAGCATTTATTCAAGCAGAAAGTATTTGATACCTGATCTTATATAGTAATTAGCAGACATCCATATTTCAGTTTATTTTTCCAAAAAATAAAATGTCTAATATATTTATTCATACTAATGTGTTTTTACTACGAGAAACGTATTCATTAAAAATGAGTAAAAAAGTATATCTGACTCACATCTTTTTGGCGATTTGAAACTAAAATAGTACTCTTCTTCGACTTTTTTCTGTTGCATGACTTCTTATGATTCTCAAGCTTTTCATAATTTTACTTTTATTCTTGTTTGATCTTTCTTCATAGCTCTAAATACTTTTGTATGAAAAAAAACCAAATTCGGCAATAAATTCAATAATTCATAAAACTAAAGTATGTTATATGATAGTTATGGTAAAATTAATTCTGTGAATACTACTTATAAGTATAAAAGAATGTATAAGCGTATTGCACCGAAAACAAACAAATACAAACGATTAGGGAAATCTTAACTCAGATAAATATATATTTTTGCTATGATGAATATATATTTTTTGTTTTGGGGGAGGTGGCTTAAAGAGTCTCTTGTAAACTTGGCTTTAGGCTTATTACAAATCATTACAAACGATACTTGAACAGTTACCTCTCTCCAAACTTCTACATCACGCTCACAGTAGGGCTTTGAGACTTGACAGATTTAATATACATTAGCCTCTCCACACGATTTGTCTTCATTAGCTTTAGATTTCGAATCCGCAACTCGCGACAACTCCAGCAAAGAGCTCACGGAGAGTGAATGAGTGTATATTAACGACCCACTGCAAAACTGCTCATGAGCTATATTAAGAGGGACAGTCATTTTGAACGACGGTCAAGCGATGAGGTCGACACCTGAGCTGGAACTCTTTCTCTTCTAGTTTTCATCATCGTGGTAGCTTAATGGTCTAGGAAATGGACTCGTAGCCGGTGTTTCACGAATTCAAACTTGGTACCGCTGAAAACCCGCCTTGTAGGAGAGCGATGCACATTAAATCTGTCAAGATTTCAAACGTCCTCTAGATGGTGTGGTGTGGTCATTAGGAGAGGAGGGTGCCTGCTGAGGTGTCATCCTCGTCAATAGATCATGGTTTAAAATTACGAGGTCCGTTGCCAAAAGGACTCGAGTTACTCTGAATAGTGAGACGTAAATATCACTCACTTACTCTTAACTTTCACACTAGACCAAAGGAGGACCGTTTGAATATTGATAGATTTCATGTGCTATGGTTGCCTCTAGACGGTGGGTCTTCAGTGATGCTGGGTTCGGGTTTTTGACACGCCAAGCTCAAGAAGAGTTCTCTCTGATTATATATATTATATATATCAGGTGCAGTTTATATTTTTTTTTCACCTTTAAACAATATAAAATTTTTTACCCTTAATAAATAATTTTTTTGTCACCTTAAAAAATATTTTAAAAAAAATACAATAAAAATAGTTTTTGATGCATGGTATACTAATGTAATCGAAACAGAGTTTCAGTAAATATCAGCAATTTGTAAAAAAAAATTAATACAATGAATAGAATTTCAAACAACATTAATTCTTATATAAAAAAAATTCATATTTATTTAGCATGCTTTAAATCAAATATTTGGACTCGATGAATACTGTCTGGGTTTATGGCAACAAAAATTTGATAAAAATCTCGTGATATTTGCTTTATTATTTGTGGTTCAATATTCCACATATAAGTACTGCATCAGAAGTAATATTTTAATATTTTACATAGAACATATTAATACTTAGATAATCAGAGATATCAAACAAAAGCAATGCAAACACTTTTACCAAAATTTCCCGCCAAATTATATGAATCTGGTATTTACATGAAAAAGCTTTTCTTAGAATATGCTGTATGTAATTTGAAATCTATATATATATACCGCTTATTTCCCTAATTGAGTGGTATTTTGATGTAGGCGATACAGACTAACACTATTTCATCATGTAAAAACGTGTTTTACCTTTTATTCTTTCTAATGCTATCCTTATGTATTTTTAGTTTTGATTGCTTTACAGAGCGCATACAAAATATTATTCTTTTAAAGAAACCAATTGAAATAAAGTCAAAAACACAAACTTATAATTAAACTTGGTACCCTTTAAAATTTCTCTCTTTATGTATTTAAAAATATTTTAGCATTTTATATAATGTTTCGATTCAAGAAAATGATACGAGATGAATTGTTTTAAATATTATTCACACAATTTTAAAATTTTAAATTTTTTGAAGAAATTTGGAAAATTTTAAAAACATACTCCTTTTGTAATTATTAATTTTTTGACCTGAAATTTTTTGCATTACTCTTTTGGATGATATAAGCAACTTTAGGGATCGATTTTACAATAACTTAATTCGTTTTTGAGGAAAAAAAATAAAATGTTGATATGCATGCTAAAAATCAACGAAAAAGCCAATATCTCTTATATTTGAATTTTTTTTAAAAAAAAAAATATTCAGTTAACAGTAAAATGGATCCCTAATTTTGTTACATGCTTTATAGGCAACACACAGGAAAAAAGATGGAAGTGATTGGTAAATAGTTGTAGAAGGAGTAGCATTTTGAATGCACTAATGTTTCGAAAAAAACAAACTGAGTAAAAGCACTTTAAAGCTTATAATGCTGAAAAAAAAAATATATAAGCTTAAATAAACTTAAAATACCAGTTTAAGATATTAGTTATATATTTTTCTTTAAAATAAAATTGCATTTTCGTATTGTTTCAACCCATACATTTTTGTAAATGATCTATTTTAAGAAGGTATTAATTGCACACAAGAAAATTCAAGAAAATTGTTAATTTTTTTTCCCGTCAAGACAGAAAGTTTAGTTTTTTTCTTCACATAGTATTGAAGTATTACATTTATATGAAAAACATATCAGGAATAAGAACTGAAATTATGAAATTATTAATATTAAATGCCTTAATTTAAAAATTTTACATGCACACATTTCACAAAGAAGAAACATTACATTATTGTATTGCCTCTGAAATATTCTGCTTTATATATTACACATTCTTTTTTTATATTTGTTATTTCTCTTTATAAAATAGATATTTTTATCATAACGCTTTTTCTAAAAAGGGGACGTTGCCGAATTGCCTAGTTTGTTTTCAAATGAAGTTTTATTCAATTTCTAACTTTCCGATTTGTACAAGTGATACAACAATCGAAAGATAATGCAAATAATAAGATTAAATAAAAATAAAAAAGAACGATAGGTCGGTCATTTTTGGGGTAACATTTTTAGAACATTTAACAGGGTCATTTTTAGTACAAAAAAACAAGTAATATGAAAAAAAAAGAATTTTTATATGTCAATTCCTAATTAGATAAACAAAGAAAAAAGAAATTTTAGGTGCTTTTTATATTAAATAGTTACAATTAATATAAATATTTATATACATAGGACATAATCGCTACATTAAGTGGTAATTACTTTTTATTCATTGCCATTAAGGTATCGAACTGTCACCCGAAACAATCTTAAATATAAAATTTCACTTCAAATGAATGCTTTAAAACGAGAGAAAAAAAATCTTTTCTAGTTTTGACCCAAGTCGCTAGAAATGTAATCAACATGGCTGCATCTCTAATTCTTTAAATAATTAGTTTCAGTCAATTAATTTTGATTAATAATAATTGAATTATCTTATTTTTACCCTAAACAATAGTGTATAGAAAATTTCAGCTCAAATGAACGCTTTAAATGTGATAAAAAACCTTTTCAATTTTGACACAAGTCTCCAAAAGGAACGCTAAGTCGCCCAAAATGATGCCAACGTGGCTGTATTTTTAATTCTTTAAATAATTAGTTTTAATCAATTAATTATTATTAATTATAATTAAAGTACTGTATTGTCATCCAAAATAATCCTGTATATAAAATTTCAGCTCAATTGAGCGCTTAAAAATATATTTTATTAACGATTGAAAATTCCACAAATATAAATAAATAAATAAATAGATAATGTGAGCTAATAGTTGGAATTGAATAAAAGAAAAAAAATTAAAAACACAACTAAACATATTGTTTCTATTATGTTTAGTGTAAATTTGCATAAAATTTACTCGTTTTATGGGAAATACATCTTGAACTTTATCATATGATAAATGGACACACACCTACTTCATCAATTACACTACGTTTTTTATGCATTATCATTTGGAATGTATTTGAACTTCAAGATGACATGTTTTAATTGTACTTATATTAATTATCATAGAAAACGTTGCTTTTACACTCGTTTTCATCTCATAACTATAACAGTAAGTGTCATTAGTGGTAATACATTATGTAACAAAAGTTATAAAAAATTTTGTAACATGAATAAAATCAGTAACATATTTGTTAATAATCTTATGCATATAATATTTTTAATGTATATTTTTTTAATTTTTTTTTTAAGATTTCCAAAACTATATTTTAAAACTGAAAGATTTTTGTGTTTAGTTCACACATACTAATTTTTTTTGTTACACCTGCACATTTAGACAGACCACTTTACTAAAAATAATTCTAACAATGTCACCAATTTTAAATACATAATTTCAAGGCATAATTTTATATTTTTAAAAGGTGTGGTTTTTGCAACCTTCCATGAAAATGCGAAACAGACAGGAAAAAAAAAAAAAGATTAGAAAGTACGGATGCACGGGGATCGACTGCACAGAGGATGGGCTTAGTTCTTCCCTCTCCCCTTTTGGAGCACTAGAAATATTTTTAAAAAGTTGCCTTTTGAATAGCTAAATAATAAGGTAAAAATAATTTTAAATGAAAATATTTCTTTTGCTTGTTGCATATCGCCTTGAAAGTTTTGAAAATTGGAGGAATTTCACCATTCTCTGTCAATTTTCCATCATTCTTCTTATCAAAGCAGTATAATGTTATTTTTCTAAATCTGAAGATTGGTATATAAGAAAAAAAGTGAAAAAAATTAGATTTTTTTTTCTTTTTTCCAAAAAAATGTTGAAAAAATAAGAGTTTTTTTTTTGTTTGTAAAATTAGCAATATTTTATATTAGTCAAATTTATTTTTCACCTTTAATAAAAAAAAAACAATAAAAGGTAAAATTGATTTACACTTTGAATGTTTTTAACAATATTACTTGGGCCTGCCACTAAAACTATAATTGATAAAATTAATAAACATTTTTATTCAAAGAAATATACCTCAAATTTAGATATCTCAGAAAATTCGGATATTATTGATCTGGATAAAATAGTTGTCCTTGGATGTCAACTTCAACTTCAGCCCAATATACTTTTCGAAATGCTTCAGTCTTAAGCATAATGCCACTGCTTGGGTATGATGGGAAAACTTAGGAAATCTGTATAGGATAATCTCAAGGAATAGATTATGTGAAAGCAGCTGTTTTCCTATCATAACATTCACTGATTCATGATGTTATTCAATTCCTACTATTAGTTCACTCTCTCCCTATTTATATCTTGTTCAAATTTTCAATCGTTAATAAAATACTTTATATGCATCCATTCAAGTAAAAATATTTTTTTTAAAAAACTTGTAGTGGGGTTTCCTCTTGATTTTAATACAGTTTTTTAAATATTAATTCATCAATTAAATTTTACTTTTACTTTAATTTATTCCGCGTTATTTCTTTCTTAGTTACAACTAGCTGCAACAAATGGCAACAGTGAGTTTTCTACCGAAGTAGGAATTGACGTGTTAATTATTTTTTACATTACGCGTTTTAAGTTAATTCTCATTTTCTATTGTTATTTGATGGATGTCAAACGGAGACTTGAAATGATACTTATTATTCTCATTATATGGAAAACAGTATCCTCATTGTATTTTATTTTATTGGTATCAGTGCGTGTGTTTCATTTTGTATAGTTTCATCCTGAAACATTCTGATTTGTAAGAATTTGAAATGAAATTGAGAAACAATAACTACTTTCCATATTATTTATTTTTACTTTTTGTATTAAATGTATCACGCATTTCAATTCAAACTACTGTCTTAATACAAATTGTTTTATTGTTATCAAATAAGAATGAAAAAATTGTATTTACTACTTTTTCACTGAATCAAGCAAATGTTGATTGAAATAAATGAAGAGTGTCATTTCAGCGCAAACGTGCTTTTATATACGAATTATTAAGTTGATTGTATGATCTCAAAATCTAGCTGATAAACAAGGAAATAAGTCCTTTGCCATTTTTGCCGATGGCAATGATTGATGCACGTTTGATAAATAGAAAAAGTTTGGATAGATATTGTCAATAAGAAAAACTCCATCCGGACTGCCAAGACCATCAGGGAATTCCAAAGTAACTTCTCTCAAATTTTTAGCAATACACTGTATCATATAAGTTGAAATTTCACCCAATTTATTTATATATAAATTAAGGGAATAGTATTATAATAATTTTGAACTGAATATTATGAAGCAGTAGCTGAATACCGTTTTAAGGTATCCGACTACGTTCAGAACCGTGATTTTAAAAAAAGCGTATAAATGGATAATTTTCATGATATTTAGTGTCACTTAGATTAGAATACATGTATAAAATTGTTTTAAGAACATTTTGACAAAAAAAATATTTAAATACAATATGTCGGCAAAAAATGAACTTAAAATAATTTTTTTTCCAAATGTTCTCCTTTTGTGAAAAATGCTTCTATTATAATAATATTTTGCCTGTATATAGCTCAGACCTCTCTACAGAGGCTCAACTAGAATTTTTGAAAAATTCATATTGTTTTATGAGTTACCACCAATTTAAATAATTATTGGCGTTTTTTTCTTAAAATTGCTCCCCTCTGTTGTCTTAAAATATGGATAAACCCACTTCTAAGTTATATATTTCAAAAATTCTAGTTGAGCCTCTGTACAGAAGTCTGAGCTATATACAGACAAAATATTATTATAATAGAAGCATTTTTCACAAAAGGAGAACATTTGGGAAAAAAATTACTCTAAGTTAATTTTTTGTCGAAATATTGTATTTAAATAATTTTTTCTGTCAAAATGTCCTTAAAACAGTTTTATACATATATTCTAATCTAAGTGACATTAAATATCATAAAAATTATCCATGTATGTGCTTTTTTAAAATCACGGTTCCGAACCTAGTCGGATACCTTAAAATCTAATTATATAAATGAGTCACATTTTCTTTAAAGTTAGCACAGATTTCCAAATACATTTTTATTAACATTCTTCATCGCGTAGAGGTAATTTACATTTGCTTTAGTTTCGTATTATTATTTTGAATCTTTATTACATATAATTTCTTATAAAATGTTATTTTTTAAGAAAAGGGTTAAAAGACTGTAGAAAAATATACTAAAACATAAAACATTAAAAAATCATTTAAAGATAAGTATCAGTAAGAAAATCTCCTTTTAATTGGAAAATGAGAAGAAAATGCGACTTATCAAGAAAAAAATTTAATATTCACAATTTAAGAAATTGTTCTTATTTACTATAGATTGTTAATAACCGCATATTTTAAAATTTAAATGCATTTACTTCAATATGGTTTTTGCCTTATGACAAAATAAGAAACTCAAATTGTTTTTTAATTCAATTTATACATTTAATGATGCAATATCAGAAGAATTCGTATTTTAACATTTCTTTTAATTCACAGTTTCTTACAATTTAATTATTTTCAAGTAAATAAAGGTCGTACATTATGTATCGCGTAGTTATTACATAAACTGTTTTTTATACACAATTACTAAGTACTTTACAAATGTTCATAATCTAATTTAGTTTTGCTTTTAAACTTCTGCAATGCAATATCGATCTTTTTTTTAATGTTTTCACGATTATGGTTCGTTTTTTCTTCTTCAAATAATGAAATAAAATACTAATTATTTTCCTTTGAATTTTAGTAAGCACATTGGTTCAAAAGTATAAATAATTAATATTTTCTTTTCACAGAATTACAAAAAAATAGAGTGTAAAAAAAACAAAATCTTCAAACTACATTTTTTATTAAAGGTGAAATAAAGATGGAAGAATGTTACCAGAAAGAAATGCTGATAAAATGTATAATAAAAGACTAGTAACTGTGAAATGTGTTTTTTTCCTTTCTACTGTAATTTTTTAACTCATACTAAGGGAAAAAGTTCCACATACGATTTTTCTTACGATTCTTGTTATTTAATTTTCTGCAATATTTGTTTTACTTTTTAATTTACTTCATATGATACTTTTTACGCTCATGTGTTCTCGTTTGAATATCATAGACATTTTTAATACTGGTAAAGGACTGTTAAATTTAAGATTATTTTTTGGATCTAAGTTTAAAAATGACTTTTTTTAAATCTTCTTCCAGATTTTAATTCAGTTATCTATTTATTTTCTTTTTCGAGTTAAATAAGTATAAATGTACTAAATTATTTTTTAGGAGTTATAGTCTTTATTAAAATTAATTTAATGTTTAGTTACATTTCTTTACTTTAGTACTTTAGTTTTACTTTAAAGTACTTCATTAGTATCAGTATTCATTGAGGAAATAAATAAGTAATAGAATTTTTTTTTTATTATTGGTGAAGACCATTCATTAAACGTAATTCAAAATGTAATTTTCTCATTGTAATTAGAGAATTTGTGTGTTTGAGTTTTACATGTTGTTTACGATTTTGTTTTGCTCAATTAATTATTTTGCATATACCTGCTCAATTGCTTATGTAAATAATTCGGAGTTAAATTGATGTGCAATATGTAATTTAATGCAAAAAAAAAAGTTTATATTGTTTAAAAAATATTGACTTAGGTTATGGTAACAAATTTATAAGCTATCAGCTGTGTAAATCAAATTTATAATAATTTTTTTTTATTCTATTGTGATGCTTAATACAAGTTCAAACCTAATCTTGTTTTATACCTTAAGATAGAGATTATGTGAATAACTTAGGTTACTAAATGAATATTATGGTTTTTGTGAATCCAAACATCAGACAAAAAAAATACGAACTGTAATTATTACGCGAATTCTTTCTTTTGTTTAAGAATAAATTTAATAGTTTAGCATTTAAGCAAATATTTTCAAAGCATTTTTTAAGAAATAATAATTAATATTTTCCTTTTAACTGATGGTCCATAATAATTCCTTAAGATTTATCATTTCGGATTTTTCGGTAAATCTTTCAAATAATTCTATTTGAATAATAAAAACAGTTTTAAAAGAAAAAAGGTAAACATTAACACAAATATATTTTAAAACTAAAGCAATTTAGTTGTTGCTCAAGTGAATAAAATGTTTATAAAAGAAATCGAACACTATCCTGCATTCTTTATCAATGTATTATTACTACTAAAGAAGAATATTTTAACGCTTGTGTAGTTTCAAAACATCAGAAATAAAAGAAATATGTATGGTTTGGTAACAAGTAATTATGTACATCGATTAAACATAAAAGACAGTATATGTGTACAAGATCCTTTGTATTAGCTCACCAGTACAAGATAAAACATTCTTGTTTATTTAGACAAAAGGAAATATCTTTTATCTAAACTTTAGAGAATTCGGAATCTCTTTATAGATTAAAGGTCCAAATAGAACATCAGTAGTGAAGATTCTGGAGATTATTTTCGTACCCAGGTTAAGGTTACCTTACATCATGATTCGTGAAAATAAAGTCACCAAAAACTCAGTGTAAGAGGTTACATAATTCAGAATTTTGTCCAAACTCTTTACAGACTCAGAAACTCTTTGTTGAGCATATGCAAGTTATTATAGCTTCTCAAATAGATGGAACATGATATATTTATTTCACCTCCTAAAAACTTATTCTTCGATAATTTGGATTGGTGGTAACTATCCAAACTATCTTTATCAAAAGAGAAAGCAGTGATAAACGCTTCATTCAGTTTTGATTTATTCATTAAGAGTAACCATCACCATTCTTGTTTTGTCTCATCAGTATTTGTCCCTTTTAAAAAGTGAATAATTCTTTGAAGGCTGTGTTTAAAGGAAAAATAATTTCTTGTATTTAGGTCTTGAATGAGAATACGATTTCAAACGGAAATTCTTCGTTCTAGTCGATTGTTTTGGTAACTGAAGAAACATTAGGAAGAAGCAGAAGATATTGATATCTCTCTCTATTCTCCCATAAGTGTTTCTAAGTGATTATAAAGTCAACGAGCCAAAGAGTAAAAACATATAAATTATCTGTCTCTCTTATAAAAGGCCATTTTCATTCCATCGGAAATGCTTCTTCGAAGAAAGGAAAAGTAGGAAAGACTTATTTTCTTTGAAACTACAAAATATTATTTTTTCATAGCAATATACCGTAAATTCCGGCTTATAACCTACACTTTTAACGCAAAAAATGAGATCAAAATTTACGGGTACGCGTTATATGCAGGTATAAAAATGATATCTTAAAAAATAAAAAATAAAAAAAATGAGATGAGCATAATAAAACTTCGATTTTTGCCAAGATTGAAATACTGTTAATTTAAAAGAAGTGATATACCTAATAAACAAAGGGTTGTAGGTATAGAAATATACGATTATTTTCAAAATCTCCGGGTATTACCACGAATAGATGACTTCTAAACATGAGTGCATGCACATGTACATTTCAAGTTCCTACTTAAAAAAAGGGGGTGCGCGTTGTACCGCAAGTATACCTAAACATTATAAATTGAAGCTTGAAAGTATAGGTGCGCATTATACGCCGGATTTAACGGCATGTACCATTTAGCAGAATTAAACTTTTTGGGTATATTTAACCAAATCGATTGTACAAGAAAAGAAATACATAATGTTATATCAAAGAAAATTAATTTTTTCGTAAAGGAAGATAATATCTTTCTGAAAAGCAGTTTTATTTTTACTTTTTTGTACTGTAGAAATATTTTTAAAAATTCTGCTAGTGTATCATTTTAGTAAATATGATCCAAAACAATTTTTTTGATCTAATTTTGTGCTTAACTCCAACAAGATTGTAAAAGATTTTGTCTGCAATGTGTGTGTGTGTGTATTTCAAGGATGTTAGTTTTATTTAAATACGTCAAAAATATTATTTAATTTTAAAGGAAATATTATATAAAACATCAAACTAAAGATAACTAATAGAGGGAAAAGGCAATATAGCTCAGCGTTTTTTCTTAACTACAGAGGTACAGTCGGACCTCTATGTTACGAAGTCGTTAAATCCCAGAAAAAAGTTCGTTGTATGGAAAATTCGTTATACAGAGGTTTATCTTTTAAAATACTTTATAAACCATATAAAATAAATTTTAAATTCATCAACAGTGTATATTAAAAAAGTAATTATTCATACACATTTTTTTAAAATTAATGTATGTTTATTTAATCTATGTTACCCATTAAAAAAGAAAATAAGAAAGAAAAACAGCAAGTGAACAAGGAAAAAGAATGTCGAAGAATCCACTGTAATTTAAATATTGAGAAAATGGTTTTATACTAAAATTATATATATATATATATATAATGAATTTTAAGGACATTTTATAATTTGAAGCATGCAAGTAATATTAAACATGCATTATTTTATAATTAGAACACGAAAAGACGGGACAACTCCACTGAGGGTGAAAGAGGATATCGAAGATGTTTCTAATGATCTGAGCAATGGGGATTAAAGGCTGGACTTCTTGGATGAAACGTCCAGAACTCTATTGCTCTCGGTGAGGTAGGACCTAATAAAATGAGTTCAAGATTCATGACCACCATAAAATGTGTTAAAGAGAGAACTTGAAATTTTTTCAGAAATACTTTAAAAAAAGGGAGAACAAAAATTGAATCACAAAACAAAAAGTTCGTTATATAGAAAATGCACTTCACTATAGAGAGGTTATTTTACGAAGAAAATCGTGAAAGGTTCCAGGAAACCTTTTCTATTGGGATTCAATTTTTTTCTCTCTATTTTTAAAGAACTTCTGAACATTTCAAGTCCTTTCAAGTTCACATGCATCGTACACACTGAATCGGCAATCGCATGCATTGTTTTACATAATGTCACCAATAGGTTGCAATATTACGTAAGTGCCAAATATTCTTTTATATATGGTACTTCGTCCTTAAAAATGTAACTACATAACGAAAAAAAAGGATACTTGAGAACAGCAATCATTTAACTGCAATGAGAAATAAATAACACAGTTGCATGAAAGACGCCATATTTAAGAATCAAATATACTTTTAAGTGAAACCAGACAGAACATGTTGGAAATGTGACAAATTCAGTTCCGTCACTCTGTTTGTAGTACATGTATCTTATCGAATAACATTGGCAATATTCGTGCTGACTACAACTCGGAAAAGCTGTCATCAACCCCATGGACCTTATAATCTTAAAATGCCCGTTTTTAATTCCAAAAATTAAGAAACACTGTTTAAAGAAGATAATATAGTTGAAATAACTATCCATATTTTTTTCCATTACTCCCTTTTAAGCATAGATTCGAAACTAATACTGGCAACTTACGTATTATACCGTCGAAAAATTTTGTCAAAGAAAAAAAATTACTGCCAAATGGCGTGATATACAGCCAATAGTGGAAGCCATCACTTGGCTGGTTGAACAGAATACTAATAACGAAAAGAGAATTAGTCGTTATTTTTTAAATTGGTGGTTACTTTGATTTAGTGAAGTATTCGAATATCATTAGTTTCCCGATTAAATAATTTTCAGGATTAATAAGTAAAAAAATAAACCCGAAGCTTACCAAGTTTACAAGAGACTCTTTAAGCCACCTCCTCCAAAAAAAAAAAAAAATATATATATTCATCATAGCAAAAATATATATTTATCTGAGTTAAGATTTCCCTAATATATACACATATATAGGGAAATGCGTTCATTGATTACGAATACCCACGATGAAAATGAAGTTCCCACTAAGTAAAAAAATGCTGAGTTTAAAGATTTATTCAAACACACGATTTTATTTAGCAACCGACTTCGAGATTATTTCTTAATTTGATGGTGAATTCTTTTTATAAGAAAAAATACTTTAGAAACAGCATTAATGTGATTTATTTGGCATAAAAATCCTTTTTATCGCTCCTCAAATATGTTAGTTTTCAGTGTTGTAACAAAATATCTAAAAAACCAAATTAACACGGCTAAAAAAAAATATCCACATGCATAAAAAATGCCGCTACTTGCATCAAAGAGCAAATAATGAAAAATGTACATAAAATTTGTTTGATATTTACGTAATGGAATTAAAATACATTTTAAACTATTTTCATTACAGAGGCTACCAAAATCCTCCAAGCGGCTGGAGACTTTATTCGACATCATTTACTTCAATGTCATGTAAGTCTTTATAAAGAAATGAGAGATTAAGTTTGTAAACAACTTCCATTTTAAACGCAGAGAATTTTTGTTTTTAAAACACATTAATCAATTAAATCGTTGCAACTCTACAGAAAAAGGAAAGTGTTTAACATGTAACGTTATTTAAAAAAATGTCAGTAGAAACTATGAAACAAACCTGGATTTGCCCCACCTCTATTTTTTTGTCTTTTTTAAGTTCTTCCCTTTCATGTTTAAAAATATTCAAAACAAATCCAGAGGTGTTTGATTATTTTTTGTTAGCTGAAAATGGTCTATTGCTGTTTTAAAATACAGTCGAACCACTATGTTGCGAATTTTTCTATATAGCGAACTTTTTTCCTGGAACTAAGAACATTTCATGATTTTCTTCATAAAACAACCTTCCAATAACAAAGTGCATTTTCTATATAACGAACTTTTTCTCTTGTGATTTGATTTTTTTCTGCCTATTTTTGATGTATTTCTGAACATTTAAAATAATTCTCTTTTAACACATTTTATGGTGGTTATAAATCTTGCACTTTGGTGCCTAACTCGTCGAGAGCAATAGAATTCTGGTGGTTTCATCAACGTGCAACCTTTAACCCCGATTGTGCACCCCAAATAGAAACATCTTCTATATTCCCTTTCACCCTCAGTGGAGTTGTCTCGTGCCCCTGTGTCCTTGGACTAGTCCTTGTAAAATCAAACATCAATTTCTAGTTAGAAAATAATGTATGTTTAAAATTACTTGTATGCTTTTAATTAGATAATGTCCTTAAAATTTATTAATTTTAATATAAAAATTTTTTCTAAATGTTGAAAATACAGTATGTGCCTCGATATTCTTTTTTCTTGTTTTCCTTGCAGTTTCTCTTTCTTTCATTCTTTTTTTTTATGTGATATTATGATCTATAAAATATGTAGATATTAATTTACAAAGGTAGGAACAAATACTTTTTTTTTTAATATATATAGTGTCTTTGAGTTTAAAATTTGTTTTATGGAGTTTATACTGTATATTGAAAGATGAATCTCTATATAATGAATTTTCCATATAACGAACTTTTTTTTCGGAATTTAGCGACTTCGTTATACAGAGGCCCGATGGTAATGATATTACTTATTTACCATAAATTCAAATTAACAAATTGTTTCATTTTTTGAAGAAAAAAAACAGTTTAAGACTTCTCTTCACTGGGAATTTCATGATGTTATATGAATATATACTATTTATATATATGTATATAAATTATTGACATCTTATCTTTAGGAATTCGATTGTATTGAAAAATATTCTTATAATAATTGATTTAAAAATGACTGAACTTCCAAATAATAAATTCTAAAATTGAAGCAGGAATATATTTTACTCTCTCGTAACCCAAGTGGATTTCCAAAAAAATTATTTTTATTGAATCTGCTCAATAAAACAAATATGCTTGCTAAATTTAAAGTCTCGATCAAGAACGGTTTTATTTTTATGAATGAGCTCTAGTAACCACCTTTGAGAGTCGATTTCTGAAAGACCCGTTCAACTCAACAGCAGAAACAGACATACCAAATTTTATTACAGTTGGTCTAGTAGTTAGAAAACGCGTATTTTTCTATCAATATGCCGCAAAAGATTCCTTCTCCCCCAATAGGAGTCAATTTTCGCAAAATTCCGTTCTTAGCGGATCTATATTCGGAAAAAAAAAACATGCCAACAAATTTCAAGCCTGAACGTCTAAATGTTCAAAAACGATAATATTTATCTGTAACGCCCCTTAATCCCTCACGACAACCTTTCGTGTCGATTCTAAAACTTTTTGAAGCGAATCTACTCTATGAAAGGAACGGGCCTACCAAATTTTTAGCATGTAGGTCTAATAGTTAAAGAACGGGAATATTTATATATAACGTCCCTTAAGCCCTTATGTGGTTAATTTTTTGAAAAATTCCTTGTGTAGCGAATCTCAACTTTATGAACGGAAGAGACCTACTAAATTTAAAGTTTGTAGATCCAATAGTTCAAAAACGGAAATATATATCACTAACGATTCTTGAGTACCCGCAACACCTCTTAGAGAGAGAGAGAGGGGCAATTTTACTAACTCAGAAACCTTCACGTCCATGCGTTCAACCAATTTCCTAATTTCCATCGCAATCAGATGAATAGTTTTGAAAGACATAAGAGACATACAGACGCGTGCGCACACACACACACACACATACATTCATTTTTATTTATAAAGATAACTTAGGATATATGTAATTTTTATTTTTTATGAATGTGTTTTTTTTTTGTGCATATTTCAACTTTGAGATTTAATTATTTACTATTCCATAAATATATTTTATAAAAAAGGTTTATAAAATATTTTTAGAGACATAAATGATTAGAACTTAAAACTGAAGCATGCAAAATTCAGAATAGTGGCATCATTAATTTGGTTTGCGTGACATTATTCCTAATACAACATAACAGACGCCTTGATAGGGAATCACACAGGATCTTTGTGAATTCCTGTGACAAAACCATTCCAAGTAAATTAACCCTGACATTTAGCTCCTGAAAATTACATGGTATGGGTAGAGTAGTGATACTTTTCGTCTAAATGCTCGATCAGGGATAAATCAAGAGAAATGAATCAACTGGCTCCAAAACCTCTTGAATGTTACATTGGTCAGCCAAAGATTACGAAACAAACACTTACTGTTACTTAGTATCATACTCAAATTTGCACCATACCATGACAATTAGGTGTTGTAACTTTTCACAACAAATCGTGGATCTCAGTGGTGATCCCGTTGCCTCTATCTACGAATTTGATTGTTTTCTTCACCAAGGAATGCCATTCGATGGCTTATGTTCTTCTGAGGCATGGCACCAGTATAATCTTTGATGACGATGCAATACTGTTAAAGACAGTCATCGTAACCGTCGACTTGAGTTAGAATCTAAGTCATCATGCTGTGGAAATATTGAGCTATTGTGAAATTGTTTGACAGAATTTTTTTTTTATCTTCTGAGTGTCTACAACAGTTTCTGTTGAACCAATACGTGCATGTTTTACCACAGATATTTCTTCTCTCAGGCCGGTTCACCTAGGTCTTCCAGAACCTTACTGATGCTGTCATATGCTTTTTGTAGTCTTCTATGCTAGTAGCCATGGTGAAATAAAATTATTCCAATTATCAATATCTTACATGATCTAGCGATTAGATTATCCACCTTTTTAGAGCCCATTTAATAGGCAAAATTTTTTTTCAGCTATAATCAAATGACACATTATGTAACCAAAACAATTCCATTAATCGAAATAAATTTATAATATAAATATGATATTAATGTTTTTCTGTGATCCCCAATATACGCTGTATTTGGAAGTTACCCAAGTGCCGGTCGCACGCAAAACGAACGTAAAAATTTGACCCTTTGCATCTCCAAATGATTAATTTGGATGCAACATTACTCCAAGTTTCAATCATATCGGTCAACTTCTAAGAGGTAATACGAGTAAATAGTACTATATAGGATTCATATATAAGATATATATATATGGGAATCCAACCGAAATCTTCCAAAAAAGATTGGATTCTTCAGATGGCGGGGTTTTTATGGCGTGGTGTCTAGGGGTTTTTAGGGTGTGTTAGTTACTTTCGAAATAAAATAGACAACATAGTTCAAGAAAGAAACTAGTCAAAAAATTAAATAATTTATTAAGAATTATAGGGGAGTTTTTACATGGGGAATATTTCAAAAGAATAGGAAAGTTAGATAAGCATATTTCGGAAGAATAGGAAAGTTAGATCACATTACTTTAAGGGAGGCAATTGAGATTAAATAAAATTCATTATGGTGCTATTAAGACTTACCGCCTGGCGCGGACGAATGATAGAACTCGTTATGGTACTATTAAGATTTACCGCCTGGCGCGGACGAAAGTGCGCTGACGCGCGAAACACGACTTCTCTCGACGAATGTTAGTGGGCCTCTGGCGAAAAAGGTTCATGTCGGCGTTTTTAAAAAGGACGCTAGATGGCGTTGATGTGGAATACTGTTTTGATTAGAATTGCCGACCTCGGTAAATGTGATATGAACTAACTTCTTACAAATGGAATATCCTACA
>BMAV01014055.1:0-30279 GCA_019973955.1 Trichonephila inaurata madagascariensis
CCCGAAACTTCCCTTAGTTACATTTTGCATTAATCCCTTTGTGCCGATTAGTTACGTGATTCTCTCCCCAAGACCACTGTTTCTACATAGGAGAGGGTATGTGATGTATGGGGGGTGAAAAGGAATAAATAAGTAAAACCTTCTCTGAATTAAGTAAATTCTTCGCAAACACTCCGTCATGGTCCTTTTGTTGCATTCCAAAGCCTTTGGAATAATTTTATAGATAGCAGTACACAGAGAAGATCATACTTCAGAAAGACGTATATATACACCGGACGTTACGCAGAAGTTTATATACGCCGGTGGAACTTAAGAGGTTGTAACTTTAGTGTCAAAGTATAGTATTATTGAATTCAATACATGGTTGTAGTATGGGAGGGGGCGCGATGAAAATTATGATTGAATATTGGGTCGCAAGTATTGAAAGTTTGAGAAGCACTGAGCCACTGGGATTCGCATCATAGAATACCCGTATGATTTTCTTCAACAAGTCAGTGCGTTCGACACGCATGTAGGGATATCTCCCCCATACAGTTTTGATTATTACTGAAGTTTCAACTTTCTTGCTTCCCTGATTATGACTATTTTTCAGAAGCAAGCATCGCGTGATAATCGCGAGATAAGCTTGAAGAATCAAAGCGTTGTGGCTTTGAAATATTGACGAATCCATCTTTTTCTTCCTAACTCACCCCAAATGCCCTTGTCTTCATTTTCACAACTCAAAAAGGAAGTCTTTATTCAGAAGGTGGGAAACACGAAAATGTTCAATGTAATCTACTGAGTTTCACAAAAAAATCAAGGAACTCTGAGATTATGTACATGAGTCTTAAGAATAACAAAAAAAAGTATAGTATATGTTTCCATTACTTTTATACAATAATTTTGAACTTTAAAATGGCTTTTTCGTAATATTAATACCGAAGCAAATCTTATCTTTAAAAATGTAGTGACTTGACATTAATTATAGACTGCATTAATAAAATTTCATTGTATCATACTTTAGATGAATTCTTTTTTCAATTCCTGATCCTTCTTTCGGGATTACCATCTTTAGGGAAAGTCCAGGATTTACGTCCCACAATGTACTTCAGCGATTTCGGTTTCGTCGGGATTAGTGTCCCTAGTAAACATGACTTCCGAAATTAGACAGTAATCTTTCCCTATTTTTGATCCCTACTTAATGTCGTCTAAAAGCTGTCCTTATTTCTGCAATTTATTTGAGATCGCAGATACTCCTCGTTTTGGGAGAATTGAAGCTAAATCCAGCTCTTATGTTCTAGAGACTTATTACTGATCACAATTATTCGAAGATGCATTTTTAATCAGAAGTTCCTTCCTATTTCCTAGAAGTTTGTACATTCTTTTTTTAACTAAATATTTCAGTTAACTGCATATATAATGAAATCAGTATTTCATGTAGAATTGTAATAAATTATTCACTAGTATTTCTCTAAATATATCGCGAATTTCAGAAAATTCCTGTAAGGTAGATTTTCTCAAAATGTGGAACGTGCCCCCCTGGAGAGGTGTGATATCTCTACGGGGGCGAGCATACTGAAAAGTTGCAAACAAATGATTATTTAAAAACAATTATTAGTTTACTGAAGTTAAGCAAACTAAATACATTCTGACAAAATAAAGCATACATTTACACTGATTTAATACACTTATAATTTAACACAATACTAATAAAACAACAAAAATAAGTTTAATAATTACGAGTGACCCAAGGGGCCTAAAATTAGGTACAAAAATTAGGACTTATCTTAATAATGGATATGGTTTATAATTAACCACTTAATTGTCGATAAAAGGTTAGGTGATTCTCTTCCCAATGCCAGCCAACGTTTTCCACATAGGCACGCGTATGGAATGTATTGTCGGGGAGGGTTAAGAAAAGGAATAAAAAAATAAATAAGGGCAAATCCTCTGAAATAAGTAAATCTTCACAGCCACAGTTTCAGTGAGACCACCATGGTCGTCAAAAATGATGTCAGTTTGGTTGCATCACTCACCAATATTTAGCCAACTTTCGATTGAAACACGTTTATAATATAAAGACAGCTTTGCTTACAAATATTAAAATTTTTATCATAAAATAAACACAGCAGAAAGTAATATTAATGCATTAAAAATCTAGAAATAGCTTATTTACACTATTTAAGCATTAAACAACATACGCACAACAATATATTTTCTACATTTCATTTTTGAATCTCTTTTCTTATATTTTGTTTCCTGTTGAGGAAATTTAAGACAATCATCTATAAATATTTCCTCGCTATAAGGATTTTATTAATGTATATATGAAACGAACAAAATGATTCAAAAGATAAATCTTAATTTTACATGATTTTTCGACGTAATACCAAATTTTTTTATATGGTTTATAATTAAAAAGCGATTATTTTTTTCATTTAAAGTCTAAAATTTAAGCACCTAATAATTGTGCTGTCTTTCCTTTTAATGCAAATTGGATTAATTTGTTAATTTTTCACGTGAGTTTTTAAGCATAAACTTAAAATATCTTCTATTCTTAGTATCACAGGAACTCTCAAAGTGTGAAGCGTGCCCCCTAGAATGACCTGCTAACTCTACGACGGTAGACCGAGCATATTGAACAGTCGAATATAAAAGATTATTTTTAAACATTATAATTTATACTGAAAGTAAACAAAAATACATCCTAATATAATAAAAAAAAAATCAACATTTGCACTGATATAATACACTTATAAATGTATCAGTACTGCACAATGTATTTTATAATTAATTTAGCAATACTAAGTTAAGAACAAGTTTGATAATTACCAATGACGCCTCGTGCTTGCCATATATATACGCATATGCAAAACATTAACACTTATTTTGTTAATTTGTACGGTTTATAATTAGTCTCTAAATACCGATTAAAAGTTATGCGATTCGCTCCCAATGCCGCCGTTCTCCACGTAGGCGCGCGTATGTAATGTATTGAAGAGGGGTGAACAATAACATATAAGTAAATCCTTTGCAAACACTGTCGAGGTCCTTTTATTGCATTCAAAGCTTTCGTAATATTTTTATGTATAACAGTGCACAAAGAAGATTGTACTTCGGAATTACGTATATATCCGTCCGGGACAATTAGAATTATAACTGGGTGAGACGTTTATATACGTCGGTGGCACTTAAGAGGTTAAATCGTATTGTAGCTTTAGTGTCAAATTATAGTATTACTAACTAGTAAACCCGTTCTTTGCACGGGTGAATTTAAAAATTTAACAATACAAATTGAAGGATTAAGGAGTTTTTAATGAGTTAACTTTACGTGAATTGCAAGTTAAATAAAAAAAAGGGGGTTTTTTCCAAATCTCAGCAGCATAAAAAGAATATGTTTGTTAAATTTTAAGTTTGTAGACCTAATCGCTGATAGAAACGATTTTTCTTTTATTTATAACTCCCCGTAATTCTCTTGTGGGTCGATTTTTGGAAACACCTTTCTAAGCTGATCTCTGCTGTACAAAAGTAACACATTGTGAAACATTTTGCGTAATAAATGCTTAAAATAGTGTAAATAATTTATATCTGGAATTGTAATACGTTAATATTACTTTCTGTTGTATTTATTTTATGTTAAAATCGTAATCTGCCTCACGCTCCGCTTGTCCAAGCCTTCGCAGTTCGGCTTGTGGAAACGTTACGTCCAATACGCCAATACGCCGCCCAACATATTCCTTGGATTTTGTCGATTTTTGGAAACAAAAACAATACAAAATTAATTATTGAATAAATAATTAGCACTAATTAATAAAATTAATTATTAATAACAAAAGCATAACTAAATTTTACATAGCATATACATATAATTGTAACCAATCGTAAAAAATCGAGGGCTATGGGGTGTCTGAACCCTCAGGAACCTCCCCCGCCTTGAATGCGCCACTGGCTAGAGGAAAGCATTTATCAGAGAAAGAAAATAAATCAAAGAATGGAAAAAAGTATTTATTTTGTTACGTTACAAAATTGGATAATTTTAACTTTTTGTTACAATTAGAAAATTGTCTTTGATCTCTTAATCTTTTCTGTTTCTTTTTTTTTGTATCCTTAAACATCTGAATCGCAAGTGATTTTTTTCTTTTCTTTCACAGCCGTAATACATTTTATTTTATTTGAACGTATTCATCCTTTAACAATTTTTTTCCCTTTTTTTTACTGACATACATATTTAATTCTTTGTTGGAAGGAAAAAAGTCTTAATCAGTTCTTTTTTTCGCTCAATCATGCAGGACTGACTGATTTTGTTTATGATGAATTTTCTTTTATTTGTGTTAATTTGAGATGATGTATCAGCGATTTAATCCGAAAATCAAACAAAAAAATTACTTTTGATGAATAATTGAATTATAGTGCTTTTAAGGGAATTGCGATTTTATTTTAAACTGATAGTTTTTACCGTGATTTTTAAATATAAATATTATTTTCCAGATTTTAAACATATTTTGGCAAGCCTTAAATTTTCTTATATTTAGCGTTCATTTTTCTTCTTTAACGAAAATATGTCATTATAAATTTTTTAATGTTTTTATTTAATTTAGCCCGTGTTTAAAAAAAAAAAATGTTTGGTGGAAGAATAATAACCAGTAAAAAATTAAATACATTTCATAAAAATTGAGGACAAATAAACTGAATCTCATTTATTTTCCGTAAAACATGTTTTAACTTGCTTAGTACAAATAAGGGTTATAGCATTTTTTTTCAAGAACAATTATTTTTAATATTCAATTGAATTATAATTTCAAAGAAAATGATAAAAGAAGGTTCTGCAGTAAGCAGAATTTTTCATGTTCTTTTACGTATCACAGACTGAAACATTTCGTAAAAATAATTTAGTGGTCTTCAAACTGTGTTCCTCGGAGTTTTGGGGTTCCCCGAGGCATACTCATGGTCTCTACGAGTCACAACAAAAAATTTAAATAAAAATTATAAATGTGCATGCAAAATGGATTCACGTTCTGTATGAAGTTTGTTTAATCACAGGTTTCCAACGTTCATCACACTCATTAAAAAGGAAAATTTTATTTATTCATAATAAAATGTAATGTTCCAGTACATTTCAGACTTAATGTAACATAATAAAGGAATATTAATACATATTCTTTTCTTTATGTAAGCCTTGTACTTAATTGTGAATATTCGATTGTCTCCTATCCCTTGTTTCACGAAATAATTTCACATTTGTTAGGACAATGTTTTGTACAACTAAATAATTTTTTAATGGAAAATGCACCTTTTGTGAAAAAAAAACAACATTTTTAATGAAACAGAAGGAACAACTTATCGACATATCAAAGGATTTGATGTTAAAATCTATATTACAGCTAAAATAGCTCCTAAATTTTAAATTGCAAATTCCTACAAACTGCGCAGAATTGTTCACACAGAAATAAACATTTTAATACCATTCAGAACAATGAATTTTTGTGAAAAACGTGAGTGGATACAAAGACAAAATATAAAATCGAATTAAACGCAAAATATGAAATACGCCTGCTGATAATTTCAGTAGGCCTAGACTTCGACAGTTCGTGTAAAAAAAATACAGGCACATATTCCAGTTACTAAAAACTATGCATGGGTAGGTGACTCAAATTAAAATTATCAATTCATGACTAAATTACATTAATTTATTGCGTTACAAATTTTTAATAAAAAAAAATACAGTATTTTTAAAATTGTCTTTCTGTAACATACTTATAATATGGTGATCTATTTTAAATATTTAAAGAAGCATTCTTCTAAGGAGGGGGGAATGGGGTTCCCTGAAAAACTGTTATAATTCTAGTGGTTCAACGTATGAAAAGAATTTAAAGACCAATGATGTAAATGAATTCCTTTACTTATATGTTTGAAATGTTTTCTACTAAACGTGCTAATATTACGCAAAACGACGATCCTTGACATGAAAACAGTGTCAAGTTGCTCGTTTAGTAACTTAATCTTATATTTAGTAACTTAGTTTAGTAACTTCATCGTAATCTTATTTCTCATGAGTTACACTGTTATGCGGACTTGTACCAAGAAGAAATAATGTTTCCTACTAGCATTCGCTAATGTCATGAAGACCCAGCAGTTAGAGCTACAATACCTACGTGGCACCATTGAAATATACACACAGTCACCAAACTTCAGTGATATTTTGAACCGCATTCAAATAGAAAAATAGATTGTTTTAGGATTTACAAAATTTTGATGCCTTCTCGGGAATCCCGGAAATTAAATGGAAGAGAAAAACATAAGAAAATCACAGAAAGAATAGTTTCAACCAGTGACATGCATAGACTACTTTCATGTGAGAAGTTATAATAAAAAGGTGTTGACAAGCGTTTTTCAAACTCTGGGGTGCGCCACCGTAGGCTTACATGGGAGGGGGGACAAGCATATCGAAAACCCGAAAATAAAAGATTGTTTAAAAAATTATTAATTTACTGAAAGGAGGCGAAACAAAAAACATTCTGGCATAAGAAAAAGTGAAAGACACATTTACACTTATTAGTACTGCTCAACGTATTTGCTAATCATTTTATCAATACTAAATTAAGAACAAAAATTTAATAATTTATAAAGACCCATGGACTTGTCATATACAAAATTTAATATCTTGATAATCTGTACGGTTTTACAATTAAGGTCGTATTTTAGCTTTATGTCAAAGTATATTTTAATAAATTCAATAAATTATTATTGTATGGAGTAGGGTGCGATGAAAATTGAGTCGCAAACAGTGAAAGTTTGAGAAGCATTTGCGTTGACGTATAAGCACTGAGATATAATCTTTACACTAAAAATAAAGTATGTTAGTCTGCGGCAGAGGTTTGGACCCCCAAAGTCCACCTTTTTTGTCTGCCCCCTGAATTCTAAAAAAAATGAAAAAGATTAAAGATAAATTATTCCTGAAGGACTTATATAAACGATTTCCTTGTACCAAATAAAACCCAAAACAGGTGAAGTCCATTTAAAAGAACATCTATTGTTTTCATATTAGTTTGAGAATATTTTTACTTAATATTGTCAAGAGCAGTTATTCGTCAGCTTCACAGGGTATTTGGTGATGTTGCACGACTGTATACCGTTTTTTTTACTAAGATTCCGTTTTATTAAAAAGGATTTAAATGAGTAGTTATGTCCTAACTTTGAAGTTTCCGGAACCTCAGTTTACAAGAAAATGCATGATAGTATATTCTTACTTTCCTAATACGTAGGGTTGGGTCTTGACTGCTCTTGCTAATTTCCCAGAACTGTCACTCATCGAAATATTCTTGTCATGCGCTGGCAACACTAAAAAAGCTACCACTCTCCACCCAACAACAACTGATGAACTCTGGTAATGGAAGTTCAACAATAGTTGATGCCCCATAAAATGATGCACATTGAGGGTGTCAATCTCGTGGCCCATAACGGATATTTTTGCGGACGGTCAGTATATTGGCACACAATAACATATAAAATAATATATCAAAATTTCACCCGAAATAGGAAAGGTAGTAGAAGAGAAGAAATGTTATAAGTGTCATACAATGTAATCATTCCTTTTTTATTGTTCCTTTATTGCAGTTAATTATAGTGTATTATTGGAAATAAACTTATTACTTACTAAAACTTAACTTAATATAACGTTTGTATGAATATTTTTTTTTTTTTGTAGCCCCAAAATTTAAAACATTTGATTTTTCCCCTGTGTGTAACCTTTGAGTTTGACACCCTTACTGTACACGTATACAATGACGTAATGTAGAATATTAAGTGAAGTTTAGGGCTCCGAACCGGATCATACAAAGGAATGCAAAATCATCACATCAGGCTAAGCGATATGGGGTGTACGTTGCACCACTGCATGTATGCCTTATTCTATACCATCTGGATTTAACAATCCAGGCTGAATGGAGTTATCATTGCTGCCGGAATGGTTGGTAGAAACATATACTTGACTAGTTGGTATATCTGTTCTTCGCACGGCTGAATTGAAAAATTAAACAATACAGATTGAAGGATAAATAAGTTTTGAATGAGTTAATTTTATGTGAATTACAAATTCAACAACAACAAAAAAAAGGTTTTTGCACATCTCAGTTGAACAAAAAAACCTTATTTGTTAAATTTTAAGTCTGTGGATCTAAAAATGATTTTTTTTTATTTATAGCGCCCCGTAATTCTCTTGTGGGTCGATTTTTGAAAACACCTTCCTCAGCTGATTTCTGCTCAGCAAAATTACATATTGTTACACATTGTGTGTAATGAACGCTTAAAATAGTGTAAATAATTTATATCTTTATGTGTGTGTGTGTGTAATATATTTTAACATTACTTTCTGTTATATTTATTTTATGTTAAATTTTGTAAGATTCGTAAGCAACACCATTCATTCATTAAAAAGACGATTCAATAGAAACATAGCGAAATGCTGGCGATAGAGCCAAGTTAACATCCTTTTTGTGTGTGTATGGTGACTGCGTTGGCAACTTCGCGATAGACTGAATGATGCAGAAGTTGATATGCTGTAGCACTACCTTGTGTGGAGCCGCAACGAAGAGAATAGCTCAAAAACATTCTCCACCAAAAAATAAAAAAGCATGCCAAGTTTCGTAGCCATCAGTTGAACGTTGTTGGAGTTATGAGATTTCATACATACAAACATCCATTTATATATATAGATAGATAGATTATGTGTACTTTATAACCCCTAAAAATCTGTAAACGTAATCAGCCTTCTTCCATCAAAATTATCTATGTCGGGGTGCTTCCCCAAACTTCCCAATATTTAGCCCCGAATTTCAAATAAAATTTTCATGCCCCCCTGCCATACAATAATAATTTTGAAGACAGTAAAAATGTACTTTGATGAAAACCCAACAATACGTTTTAAAATTATAAACATACAAATTAAAAATTTGGTATTCAATTTTGTTTTGAAAAGTTCATTGGCGGGAAAGCCCCAAGGGCAGGGGCCCTTTTCCCGGCGGGGGGAAAAGGGCCCTCTTCGTTTTGCCCTCGACATCAATAAAGTCGTGCTCCAAATGTTTTTATGGTCGAATTTTTTCAAAAAATAAAACTGGGAATTTAAAATATACAACAACCCAAATAGTGATAAAGACTAAAATTTTTATGTGATCCCTTCAATAAAGCCTGGGCCCAAAGGCCCCCCTTTTACCCCAATTTTTTACTTTTTTGGGTTCAAAAAGGGGGGGAAATTTTTTGGTTCTAATTTTTTTAAAAATTAGAGTAAAGGCACATTTGTTACCGGGTTTTTTTTCGAGTATTTAAAAAAATTATGCTATGTACTTTTTTTTTTTTAATTTTTCGGGCCCGGAAATTGCGGGTTTTTTTTTTGCCCGGGGGGGTATCCCTTTTGAAATTGACTCAAGAATTTTTAAAACTTTAAAGCCCAAGGGATCCCCAAGAAAATTTAAAACGTGTTTTTAATTTAGTTCTGATAAAATATTTATCAAAAAAAAATTAAAAAAATTAAAAAAATTTATAACTTTTTTTTACCCAGTGTAAACGTGTATTTAATTATGTATACAAAATTATAAAAAAACCCCTTATTTTTAAAGAACATATATACGGTAATTTATAAAGATGGGGAATTTGTAGAAGTAGATTCGATGAAACAGTATAAAATTATTCTTGTAAATATAATAGACAAAACAAAAACAATTAGCCTAATCCGTGTAGCGTAAAAATGTATATTTAAACAAATAATTATAAAAATTGGGTGCTAATTGGACATGCAAATGTAACTCGCCTAGTTGTTTATGTGTGAAAAGATGGGCGATAACTTAACAACAAGGCTACCTCGACATTTTTATCGCGTGGTGATGTATTTGTCATGGGGATCATGTATATTATATTTATTTTTTAATTGTTTTTTTCCGTATTAACCCTATTCATTACAGACGATTTTAATTCGATTTCCTTAAATATTTAACCATTTTCATTGCAATCATTCTTCAAGCTAGCTACTTCAGACTTTTGCTGTGTTTTGTGCTATTTTCGAATATGGATACTCCTAGTAACAGTAGTGCGTACCAGGATATTTCTTTTTTTAAAAAAAGAGTGCTGTGCTTTTAAGTATTGCGCATTTCCACTTTACTTAACTTTAAATAATACTTTTTTACGCTTTCATAGTTCGATGAAGTTCATTAAAAGAACTCGCAGTTTTTGGAATGTTATAAATTATCAGCACTTATTCATCATTAATCTTTATGGGTTACGTAATTATTTTATTTATAATATAATATCAATGAATTTATTATTATCTGTAATAATAGTAGTTATTATATTAAATTATTTGTTTATTATTATTATATTATGTGAGTATTATTATACCAAATAATTATTATAGTATGTTCTTTTTTTTATTACTATTGAATTATATTATATGAATATTGTTTATTATATAATATATATAATTATTAGTATACATAATTTTTATATTTCTTGATATTCATTTTCGATTGATCTTTGTTTTTCTTCCCACGTTTTTTTTTTGAAAAATATTTTAAAAAATTTTTAAAAAATTTTTCCCGGGCGATTTGTTATCGGAAGGGGCGCCATCTTAAAATTATTTCCACCAAAAAAGCGTTTCTTGGGGATTAAAATTGAAATGTATTAAAAATTTGTTTCCAAAAATTTAAAGGTTTTTAGTTTCAGTTATACTTTTCTTTTGAAATTATGCCATGCTACTGAATTTATTTAAGTTAGATACTTAGTTCATTTATCTCTTGTGCATAAATTTAGCCCCCACCCCCGGGAAAAAACTTTCTGTAATTTTTTAAAAAAATTTTAGATCAAGGGTAAAAAAATATGATCACGAAGTTATTTTTTGATCAAACCATGATAACAAAGGACTTTTTCATAACACCTATGACAAGATAGCGATAAATTTAAATTGAGAAGAGAGTCCATTGTAGAAAAAAATTAGCCACCCCTGGTATTGATAATTTTGTTTAAAAATTAATACCCTTTTATTTCCATTTTGGCCCCCTAGAATTTAAAAACCCTTAAAAATAATTTATTGCTGCATAGGTATTTTTTTTTCAGCAATTAAAAAACTTAAAAACGAATGTTTAAAATTTTTAGTGACAAATTTTATTTAACTTATTAATAAGTCATTTTTCTGTCGAAAAGTTAAAAAACGTAATTAATATATGTTTTATTTACCAAATGTTAAAAAAATCGTACCCAATTTTTTCCTATTTTAAAAACCCTGGTTTTAAATTGTATTTGGAAAATTTTTGACTTATTTTTCCCCGCTCTCTTGAATTTCCAAATTTAATTTAAATTCTACCCATTTTTAGAAAAAAGAAATAGTCTTAGTAAAAATAAACTTTTTATTTCCCTATAGCATTTTCTTTTTGTTTATAAGTTCCAAAAGTAATTTTAAAATTTGCCCCAAATTTCAAAAATTTTTTGGTTTTGGCCCAAAGGTTTTTTTTCATGGGCTTAAATTTTTTTGTCAAAATATCTTTCATAAGCGCCTAAATTTGCAGGATAGTTTGTGGGAAAAAAAACCTTTAAAAAAGGATTTTTTTTTTTTTTTTTTTTTTCCTTCCAATTTTTTACCGCCGCTTTTTTAAAGGCAAGGAAAAAAACCTAAAATGGATTTTGGTTTTAACTTTGGGAAAATTTTTTAAAAAAATACTTTTAATTTAAATTTTTTTTAAACCCCTTTTTATTCACAAAAAGGGAAAATTAAAAAAATTTCAAAATTTTTTCTTTTTTAAATTTTTTTTAAAAAAAAGGAAAAAAAAGGAATTTCCCCATCTTTTAAATTCCTCTTTAAAGGAAAAACGATTTAAAAAAGGGAAAAGTTAAAAAGGGGTTTTTAAAATTTGCTTTTAAAATTTTATTTTAAAAATTTTTTAAAAGGGATTTCTTCCCCCCTTTTGAATTTTTCATCATTTTTTTAAAAATTCTTTTTAAAAAAACGGTAAAAATTTTGGTTTTTTAAAAAAAACCCAAATTTTGGGAAAAATGAAAATTAAGGGAAAAACTTCCAAAATACTTTTGGTTTTATGATTTAAATAAAATTTTAAACTTTTTTTGCTTTTAAAATTTTTCCAAGGAAAATTTAAAATAAATTTTAAATTTATTTTAAAAATAACTAAAATTTTATAAAAAAAATTTTTAAAAACTTTTTCTTTTGGTTGGGATTTAAAAATAAACCGGAAAATTTTTTTAAATTTTTAAAAAATTTTCAAAATTTTAAATTTTTTTAACAACCAAATTTTTTTAAAAAGGTTTTAAATTTTTCCCTTTTATAAAAATTAAAGTATGAAAATTTTTTTTCCTTTTTGAAACATTTCCAAAAAGCCCCAAATTTTAAAAAACAACATTTAATACAGTTGTGAAATTTTGCAATTATAAACATTTCTATTTTCCTCAACATACAACTATTTTTAAAAAGGTACATTTTCATTTCTGGGGCCTAAAACGTTGCAAAGTGAGTGAGCTAATATTAAAATCCACTGTTCACTTACTTGAGAAACATGTTAGCGAGAGGGAAAGAGCAATTTCCATGACAATATGTTATACATTTAAAAAAAAATGTTTGTGCTCCCCCGGAGGAAGGGTGGAATAAACCTGTTCGACAGAAAAGAAGCGGAAAAATTTCGAAACAGGGAATTTTAAATTATACACTCAGTAAAAGCCCGTGCCACGCCGGGCTATGCAGCTAGTCAAGATAAGTATTAAATATTGTGCTCAATTGTGTATGTGATAATCTCATAGAAAATTCCTTAGTAAATATTAAACTTATTCTTAACTTAGAATTGATAAATTGATTATCAAACACATTGTTCAGTATTGATACATTTATAGTACATCACGTGAAAATGTGTATTTTATTTTTCATTATATCTGAATGTATTTTGTTTAGATTCCTTTGCATAAATTAATAATTTTTTAGCTAATATTTTATTTCACTTTTTGATGATTCGCTCCCCCCTCGTAAGAGTTTTATACCCTTTTAAAGAGGCGGCCCCATTGTTTAAGAAACTTGCTACATGGGTTGATTTGAACCATAATTAAGGTTATTTTTCTCTGAAAATAAATATATTTTCATATAATTTAATGGAAAGATTCATTTATAAATTTAATTTAGCAAAATACTTCTTTCTTAAGAAATTTTTATAAAATTTGGTTCAAAAGATGTATTTAATTAAAGTTGGTACAGTTCTCAGTTTACGTGAGACTAAATTAACGTAGACTTAATTAAATCCAATTAATTTCACGCTTTGTTAATCCACTTAAAAATAAAGGTATATATTTAAGAACTAAATACTACTCACATATATTTAACATAAACACTTTAAATTCTCTCATTTCTAGGTATTTAACTACCAAGATTAATTTTAAGTACTATATATTTTTTTAAGAAATATACTATTTATATTTTTAAGGAAAGTTTTCACCGGAATCTCAAAATGGGATCTTTAATCTTCTTGAAACATTTTGGAAATTCTAGGATTGTAAAACAACACCAGTTATCTATATGTTTAGGAAATACTTTAAATATTTTTTTTTTTCAGTTTAAAATGAAATCAATAAATTATCTGAGAAATATGTACGGTGCAAAGGTTTTCCACTCATTAAATTACATCAAGAAGCTGACATACATGCAAAAAATATAAATATTTTTAAAAATGATTAACAATCGTTTTCAAATTCAGTCTCATATCTATTAAGGATATACACAAATACAAGGCGATTCTAAAATAATGGGACAAAACATTGAAGGACGGTATAAGCTCACTAAAACAAGCAATTTTTGTTTTAGAATATATGAGTGGAAGTGCTGCATTGAGGTACAAAGAGAAGAAAAACACATTAACGGAAACATAAAACGTTCATTACCAGCATACTTAACGAGTGTTCCGCACAGAAAATGTTAAAACCGCTTTAGAAATTGCATCCACCAACAGTAAAACTCCCCGAATGGTTGGTTGACTGATATATAGACGATATGCTACAGCCCCTGTACTTGTGCTGTCTGTATCGTCCACATGGTCCATTGTGGATTCTTCCGGGTGCATCTGTCGTACAGTCTTCGATCTACCCCCATCCATCAGTATTGGCAATAAATGAACCATTTTCAGTCAGCTGTCGATGTAATCACTGAAACACTTTGTGGTTCGGCATGCATCTACTTGAAAAGCGTTATTGAAACAGATTTAGCACTCCTCTCCCGTTAATATAATCAGCCCTGTACATTAGATGTATGCCTGCCTCTACGTTATCAGTAAAATGATTCAAAATGACCAAAATCTCAAGCCAAAATGCCGATTTTGGTTAGTGTGGTAGTGCAGCAGATCACTGGCACATAGATTTGCCCCTTCAACTGTCGCCAATATTATCAGTCAACGACGCCATGAAGGTCGCGAAGCATCCTGATGTTTAGTGAGTGCAATTTCTAAAACTGTTTTAATACTTTCTCTACTGAATCGATCGTGTTAAGTAAAGAAGACTTTATATTTCCGTTAATGTTATTTTTTCTGTTTGTGCCTCACACACAACGCGGCACTTTCACCCATACATTCCTATACAAAAATTGTTTGTTTTAGCGAGATCTACCACCTCCCTCACTGTTTTCCCCATGATTTTTTAAAAATATACAAAGTGTCTGGGATAAATCCCATCCAAAAGTAATGGCTTATTATTATTATGGAACTACCCATCAGGATGTAATAAACTGTTCATCCGGGGAATGGAAAACTCTTCGTGATTTTTTGGGTCTAGTCTGAACGGCTGTACATACGCGCCTTATACATAATCACAGAGTATAAACTTTTGCATTGACTTCATTAAACCTCCACCGACTTTTGAGGTTGAAAAGCAACCTCAGTCGTACAAGGTCAGATCAACCGACTACACCACACATCTAGCTAAAAGAAGTATTTGAAAGAATACAGAATCAGATCAGTTTGTTTTTACTTACTTAACAGGTGTGAAAGATTATGAGAAATGTGTGAAATCTTTGGTTACAAAACATACATGTATGTGATAGTTCAGTACCTGCCACACTGTACTCAACATGGTTTATCCTTGTTAACTGAAAACTTGGTTTTTTACATAAGATCATGTATACATATCCTCTTTATCACGTGATTCAGCTGAAGTGCATGAAAAAATAACCCAGACGGTCAATATCATGTTGATAGTACCATGTTGAGCAGAGTGTGGCAGGAACCGGATTCTCGTATTGATGTAAGACATGTAACCTACGCTTCACACATTGAACACCCGTTGTCTCAAACTCCTATCTTCATTAAAAACGACATGCAGCGCCACCATTTGGAAATAATCAAATTAATTCATAGCGATAGAAGTGACAACTTCTAATTTTGTAATGTTACTTCAGGGATTAGTTAAGTGAATAAACAACAAGGAGATATTAGTATTGTCCTTCAAAATTATTTATTCATATGTTTGTACGTCATAAAGTAATATTTTTGTGCGAAATATACAATCATATTTGGGAATTAATTATATTCTAAGAAGGAAACGATAGGTTTAGTATAGCTGAAATAGGTTATAAATATTTTACATTCAAATTTTATTTAAATATCTATTAAATAAAAAACTCCGCCAAGCGTTGGTCCGTACTTCATCGTGCTTTCATTTGGATCATTTGACATAATTAAATTGAATTTTGATTTTAAGAAATCAACTAAAGGTTTTGATTTGTCTTTTGAAAAATCTACTTTAATATTCCCACTTAAAATCATAGATAATTTGTTCAGAAGACACGATCTGGCTTTGTGAATTTTGGTTGTAATTAAACAATATTCAATTCTATCCATGAATTAATTTAAGCAAAGGATAGTAAGATAGTTGATTGGGAAGAGAGAAATCTAGGTCAAAACATTTGAAAAGGGATTTATATCACATAATCTCTAGCTTATACTAGCTCTTTTGTAATTGTATGGCAGTTTTGTACAAATATATCCGGTTCTGCTATAAGTAAGTCTTCTTAATAATATTTTGTTTTCTTTTATTCAAATTATTTAATGTTACTTTTTCTTAATACCTGCATACTTAATTTTATTATTTTAAATTTTTAATTGTTTTAATTTCTTTAGACTCATAATACATTTAAGTAATGTGATTAATAGAACTATTTGTTCATTGCTATTCTGATTCGCTTACAAGATTTATTTTTATTCTTAAATTCATTGCAATACTGCTAATGATATATAATTATATTATTTATTAAGTTCTATATTCTTTATTTAGTTCTTATTCCTTTTTCAACATTTTGTTTGATTTTAGTGTAGGATTTCTCTCTCTCTAAGCCTATTTTTTAAAAATATCACATGTTTCATCTTCATGCTTCAACTAGGATTAGAAAGCGTCCAGCATTCATTTTCATAGCAGAAGGTAGTGGGATGGAGCCCCACTTAGATAGAAGCTCTGAACTTTACTTTTACGGTGCATTGTTGGAGGGAACAAACTACCGCATTCCTTAACTTTTCGGGCTGGCGGGGATGGAAACGTCCCTTCTTTCTGTTTAGAGGTGTTATGTTGCGGGCTACCTTGTACGAGCACTTCCGATAAAAGACGAAGGAAGCCGAACGATCATCCCACCCACAGCGTAACATTCTTTCAAGTTCACTCTCCAGGACAACGCGCTTATAGAAGTTATCACTTCAAAATGAACCCATGAAGCTATAAAGTACGTAAATATAACGAATAGTTTCTGTATGCTTTCAAATGTTTTTTTTCTCGTTGCACTCATGGGTTCTTTTACTATAATACTTTTAAAGTTGTGAGGGTTAACCTTGTATTATTTATTGTTCTAATTTAATTTTTGTTACTGTAAATTGTTTTATACTGTCATACTATTACCTTACCTATTATTAGAGCATTTAGTTAGAATATTAAAAATCTAGTAAATGGTTGATTTCTATTATATGTAACCGTTAAAGTGTATAAATCAGGGTATTCCATGAGATAACTGGACAAGACAGTTAAAAGTTATAATAGATGAAATTTTCATATTTTTCCTAGTTATTTTAAGAAATAACTTGTTATTCTATGAAATAACTAATGATAGACTGTTAAAGTGAAAAATAAACCATTTTGAATTTATTTTATAAATTAATTTATCAAAAAAAGAGCTAAAACCTCACGAAAAATACATTTTATCCTATTGCGGATGATTAATAGATAAATAATAAGGAAAAGCAAATGACATATTATTGCTCATATCGCTAACATTAGTTAACCAAAAAGGAAAAAAAAAAAGATACTGTTGCAAACATTGTTATTTTTAAATATAATCAAAAAGAACATGCTAGGAAGAAACACTCTTGTTTATAAAAACATTTTGTAAGCCTTTTCAAACAAAATTGTAAGAATATTTATTTAAATTTTATGAAATACCTTTATTTTACTTTTCGTTATTTTTTAGACCAAGGATTGCTGTGACGGCACTTTGAATTGGGGTTCAAAATTGCCTAAAAGTAACTAAAAACGATTCAAAGAACTTTCAAGTGCCGTATTTCATACTTTAACCTCACACTGCGTAGTTATTTTATCAAAGTAAGTTCAAATATTGCATATGGTCTTTTACGTACCGGGTGTTTCAGAAGTCACGCACATCCACATGGTAATCCTCGTTGTTTAAAAACCAAAATGGTAGGTTTAGATTTCTGTCACTAGATAGCAGCAGGGGCCCCCTCATAAGAAGTTTTGAACGTATCAGGCATCACAGTTTCAAAATACATGGCTGCTGTAGTCAGTTTAGCATAACAGGTGTTGCATAATGTTTTCCCAAGAGCAATGAATATCTGTCATGGAATTTTATTTCGCTTCAAAATCTCATTGCCATGCAATAAATGCATTCCAGCAGAAATATCTTGGTGAAACAGCACCAAATGTATCAACGATGACACTTTTAGTACAACGATTCCATGACACAGGATCAGTTGTAGCACAGGAAGCGATCGGGTAGAGCGTCCATAGTGAAAACGAAAGTGGCAGATGTGGAGACAGTTTTACAAAGAAGTCGAGTGAAATGACCGTCCATCTATATAAATATCATTACGGAATTTATATCCGTGCTGAACAGTGATGAAAGGTACGCTTGGTTGCAGCAAGACGGGGCAACATCTGATACATCACGGAATAGTATGGAAGTTTTAACTGAATTTTTCGATGATCATGATATTTCCAATGGATTTTGGCCACCACGTTCACCGGACGTCAGTTCAGAACTTTTTTCTTTTGGGTATATCTGATAAATGTCACTTTCAGGAATAATCCCCATACGTTTGATGAACTTAAGAGTAACATCCGTCATGCAATATCGGAGGTTAATTCTCACATCCTTCGTAAATTGTCAATTAATATGGTAAAAGTCATTCGATTGTGTGTCCGGGAAACGAACATCATTTTGAACATTTTCTGTGATTTTACGATGTGTGACATCTGACAATAAAGATAACCGTTATACCTTCGCTGTCCTTTATTCTGTTTGTAAACATAATTCATATATCTTAAAAACTCAACCACAAAGTTTGATGTACGCGACTTTTGAAACAACCGGTATTTCGAATCTGCATATTAACTCTACATTTTAGAGTTCAAAAGTATGTAGGACTTAGGCTGGGAGAATATAAGGTAGTAACAATAATATTACGAAGTTCGAGAAGTATTTCAATAATAAAAGAAAATATATACTATAGAACATAATTATACAAAAGTATGCATGCATTCTTTGCGTTAATATAAGTATAAAACATCTCATTCCGTTGATGGAGTGATACTTTCCTGTTGATTCTACAAAAATTGTAAATGAGAAGGAATTTTGCCTGAAATGAAATGCGCTGATATAATTAACATATTTGTTAATTACATTCTTGTGATAGAATGTGGAGATAAAATTATTTTTCATTAGCGACGTTGTGTGATTCACAGTTAGATCTAGGCGTTTAATTATTCAGATTGCATTGTTCAGTTTTCAACACATATGTAATGGATTGCATTCTTATCTCTTTAGTTCGAATCTAATAACTTTTAAAATAGTTCGCTGAATCATGAATAAGTATTCATTTGTGCGCTCTAATACAATTATTACTTTTAGAAATATTCTAATGGTATAATATATTAAATACCCATTACTCATTATTAACACTGTTGCATATTTGATGCACTCGAGTGTTCTCGGTTATGCATGTATATAATGAATTAGATATACACAGCATTATATGAGAGATTCTCAACGTTTTCTTGGTTTGCGGTACACTTTTAACAATTTTAAAATATGGCGGCGCACTAACAATGCAATAAGTTTAAAATAATATTAATTCTTTATAATATACTATGTAAAATGGTTTATGATAATAATTTGCCATGTTAAATAAAATATGTATGGCAAAGACAATCACATGTTTATTGAGTAATTTATTATAAGAATACATTTAATGTGGATTCTGAGTTTGATGATTTTTAATATTATAATTTTGTTAACATTGAGTCATAAAAATGATAATGCCTCTCTCCCCATTTCGTCATCTACATTTGGAAGTTGCGATCTTTTTTTTTTTCATTTTTATATTTGTTAATGCTGAAAATCCGAATTCACACATATAAGATGTAGAAAAATTAACACAATTTTGGCAATTATGGGATTGTCGCCTCCAATATTAATACAAAGTGAATTATTTGATTCTTCCGAATGTTTTAAAATTAAATCTCGAATATTCCAGAGCGAAATTTTAGTTCTTCCTCTTCATTCAAAGTTAAATCATATACAGATGTATCCGTTACGACAAATGGATTTTACGAGCCTGATCAAATTCTGTTATATATAAATTTGAATAACTGTCTATTCTAGATTTGTCAAATGTTTAATATTAATTTTATAAGTATTTTATTTCTATAAAACGTAGTTCCGGAGCTTTCGAAATATTTTTGCTGATAGCAGGGCAAAGAAAAATTCAGCATTTCGGAAAGACGTATATATACGTCCGGGGAATTTAATGCACTGGTTGATCGTGACATATAAATACGCCTGTGTGGCAGTTAAGAAGTTAATACGAAGCTTATATATACTGACCTTAACCACCTCATTGGCTTCCACAAACGTACTACAGATAAAAAATTCTTAATTCTTTAACTGTCAAGTTACTTTGATGATTTGGGTATACAAAGTGTCAAATTTTTTTGAACCAAAGAACTTCTTACCTCTAACCTTTGAAGTTTTCAGTAGAGTACTGCCATCTATTGAATTGAGCAAGCATTAAATTTTCCCGAGAATCAGTCGGGTTTGACAAAGAGATGAAGCCGAAATAAACGTCTCCCGATATATATTTGGGTAAAACAATACGATGCACTCAAAAAAATACCTCGAAGAACACTCGAGCGTGTCATTTTCGAACACCAGTACTGTGCCCGAGATTATCTCGGGCATGGCAGTTAAAAGGTTTTAAAAGGAGAAAAAAGCTCCCAATTTTAAAATGTAGTTCCCAAATACAAAAAGCAAATAAATTCAAAGCGAATTAACAATGTAGCTTTTTAATTAAATACACATTCTATTTCCTTCTGTATTTCCCTTTCTTTATTGCTTAATCATTTAATTACGGTTTTGTAATTTTTATTTGGACTAATCATTATTTTTCTATAGCAGGGATTCTCAAACTATGGAACGAGCCTTCCTGGGGAGGGACATTATAACCTTACAAAGGTAGGGGGAGAGTTTATCGAAAAATCGAAAATAAAAGGATTGTTTAAAAACTCATTTATGTAAAAGAAGCAAAACAGAATATACACACTCTGAGGTAATAAATAAAAAATAACACACTTCTGCTCTGATATAAATGTACTAGTTATAAGTGTATCAGTCTGCACAATGCTTTTGATAAGTAATTTATTAACACTAATTACAAAATATTTATGATATTCAATGCTATACTAACTACGTACCCTGTTATTTAAAAGTAACCTTCTTCAAATATCTCTTACTTAAAAATAACTTTCTTAAATATCTATTAATTAAAAGAGTAATATATATATATACAAAATTTAATACTTACCTTTATAATTATTACGATTTATAATTAATATTGTATTGTAGCTTTAGCGTTAAAATATTTTATTATTGCAATCAATAGATTGTTATTGTATGCGGGCGATAAAAATTATGATAAAAAGGGATCGCAATTATTGAAAGTTTGAGAAGCCCTGCTCTACCGCCAATATAATACATACTTCATTTATTCAAGTTAATTTGAACATTAACTAAGGATTATCTCCGCAAATAGCCTCTATATTTTTGGCACTTTAAGGTACCCGACAGCATTCGGAACTGCAATTTTAAAAAAGCGCATACATGGATAACTTTTCATGATATTTAGTGCCACTTAGATTCGAATACATGTATAAAATTATTTTAAGGACATTTTGATAAAAAAAAATTCAATACGATATTTTGGCAAAAAATTAACTTAAAATAACCTTTTTTCAAAATGTTCTCCTTTTATAAAAAATGCTTCTATTATAAAAATGTTTTACCAGTATATCGCTCCAGACTTCTGTGCAGAAGCTCAACAATGATTTTTGAAAAATTCCCATTATTTTCAGAGTTACAACCCATTAAAATAACTATCGGCGTTTTTTTCTTAAAATTTCTCCCCTCTGTTGTCGTATAAAACATGGATAAAACTACTTCTAAGTTATATATTTCAAAACTTCTTGTCGAGCCTTTGTATAGTGATCTGAGTGATATAAACTCGAGATTGCAATTAAACCAACTAAAATTAAATAAAAATCTTATAGAGTAATCAATGTGAAAGGTGTATACTTATATTTAACATATTATGTTTTAAAACTTATAAAGAGTTTATTTGTTTCAATTAACAGTATTTATTCGAAATAAATTTATTTATCTATTTCAAATTATACCTATTGATGTTTCTCGACATCATTTTCTATTTGAGTGGTTAAAGTGATGTCTTGAAGTAAGTTTTAGTTGAATTTTTTTTTATTTTTAAACAAAATATTAATGCGTGAACGATTTTGAAACTTTGAGTTGGATTGTACAAATTTAATATACTTTTTTTGTTATTTTACTGCGCCATTGATAAATTCCAATCGAAACTTATAGTTATCAACCTTTATTGTGCAAGAATTATACACAGTTGTGAAAGAGAATCTACACAATAAAAATACATAATTCTCATAGGAAAATTGAACAGCGTTAATCAAGTTAGATTTACCGTCTTACATTAAATTTTATTACGAATAAAGTTATTTTTTTAACTCTCTTCCGTTTAATTAATTATTACTTGGATGAAGTATATAATTTCTGCTAAATTTTTTCACAATACACGCAGGGCCAAAATTGCAGAAATTAATCTCTTATCAATTATCAAATATACAAACAGAATATATAGAGAGTTTTCTTTTTTTAAACAGCTTAACCTACTACTGATTTTCCTCCGTATGATCTGAAACTCTGCTTGTATGGAAAAACGCATTATTTTTATTTGAAATAAACACATTTTACTTAAAAATTTCGTAAATATTTGAATTATCGTATTTACTCGAATCTAAGCAGCACTGTATTTCCAGTGTTAATGCTACAGAAAATCGGGAGTGGCTTAGAATCGAAGGTAAAACATTTGTTCGATGGCGAAAATTCAGTCTCCAACCCTTTCAAAAGAAAAATACGGATGTCCATTTTAGCCATTTACATGGATGAATTATCTGCTTCCGAAGTTTATCTCCAGTATTCAGATTACCCTTAACAACGTTGTTTGCTCATATTCAAATTTTTTTTTTTTGTATACGTTTTCATTTAATTACTTAAACATCAAAATATCGGTAATAGCATCAAAACGAGTTCATTATGACGCAAGTATGAAAAGGGAGGCAATTTTATTAGCTGACCCCCAAAAAAAAACGGAAGCAGAGCAGCGATTATCGAAAATTTGGCCCAGTTGAAATAAATATACGTTGATGGCGTGAGCAAAATGATGTGTTTTTTGCTTGTAAGAGTACAACAATCTTTAATAACTCTTTTAAACATTTTTCATTCTTTTAAAAGAATGTTGCATAGCAAAAGCATTGGATGGCAGTGAAGACGACATCGTGTGGGCAAATGGCGACCCCGGCACCCATTCCAAAGTCAGCTGTGGCATTGGGAATGACGAATCATTTTCAAAACATGATGTTGACGGTTAGAGTATATAGGTTCATGAATATATTTGAAAATTTTTAATAATGGAAAAAAATATTTATAAACTTATTATTTCTCGTTAATTAAAAAAAAAAAAATCTCAAGTATTGGATATTGTTGTACCTTTTGCACTATTTTTTGTTTTTCACAAAAACATTTTGAGAATTTGGGTTGTGGCTTAGAATAGATGGCTGTTAAGATTCGAGTAAATACGGTAAATTATATATATAGATTAAACGTACCTCTAAAATTGTTTCTTTCAAATGCGTTCGTTTTTGCCAATTCGTTATTTTAAGTCAATAACAATGACTCATAAAATATATGTCAGGATAATGTCTAGAATAAGCTCGATCTGAAATTATATTGATATTAAAAGAAAGTTTAAAGATGTTTGATTGTGTAAAAATATGTGTATATATTCTCTGTACCAAAAATGCGCTATGGAGGATTATTAAATTTCCGCTCGCTTAGTAACTAGTAAATTGCAATGTGGATATGCATTCTGGAAAAATATTAAGAATGAGTTGCTTATTATTTCCTCAGGAAGGATTTTAACATTTTCATTTAGAAGAAATTCTTCGGTAACTAAATGCATAAACATGTATGTAATAACTGCTTCACTAATTAATCACCGTGGAAATCGCTTAACACGAAACTGAAGGTACTAAAATATGTTTTAATGTTAAAGGATAGTGAAAAAAAAAACGTATCTCCACAAAACTAAGTTTATTACAGTGTAATTTATTTACATACATATCAAATTTGAACATTAAGCATCATAAATATAACGTGAAAATGTATCAATATGGTTTCGGTATGAATTTGAGATGGTATGAAATATCTGATTATACGACTTTTCACACGTTTTTGTTAGGGCTTTGAAAAATTATCAGTATGTTTTGTTGTTGCAAACAGTTTTAAAGTTCTAAACTCGAAAAGCTACATGAAACTGGACAAATACTTCTAAAACAGCCAAAATAAAGCTGTTATTATTTTTTTAAACAGGAAGTTTACGTATTTTTATGTATGTAACAAGCTTCTCGCAAAGAAAACAAACATCACATTTGATGTATCATCTCATATCTTTTTCTCAGAAACCATTACACATAAAGACTCAATATTTGCGTTGTACATTAACTAAGACATTTGCATTTATACTGAAGAGAAATTTATTTGAATATATTAATTAGTTTTTTTCAAAGCAAAACTTTTAGTTCCCCGAGCATTGAAATTTTTTGTATAGTACTCCCAAACGTATGCTCTACAGAAGTTAGTATGGATTTAAGGCTGAGATCTCAAGTTATCTTTTTAAAAAGGCTAAAATTATTATTTAAAAAACAATTGTGTTTTTTTCAGGTTTTTCTTGAAAAATATTTATTAAAATTCAACAAGGGAAAGATTTTCTAATCCATACATACTTTTGTCGGCAATAATCTAAGTAACATAAATCACTTTAAATGACTGAGATGTTTTAAAAAGTGAGCATTTTATAAGAGTTTGAAAAAATAACAGTGGCTGATCAAACTAGCTTTTTACTATCAGAATCAACTTAAAATATTATCTGAATATAAAACATAAATTGTTTTTACTGTTACTGTCTCCAGAATTTTTTTTTGAAAAGGGTGCTATGCAGTCTTAATATAGAGAATTTCATTGTGTAAGAATCCCTATGTGAATCTGGATATATTTTGCTTCACACTCAAATTTAAGAAATGTCGATGTTTCAACCCAACCCCAGCCTTTTTTTTTAAAGGGTTGTACAATCATAACTCTTTGAAATCTGTCAACGAAAAAAGAGCCATTACTAAAAGTATTTTTTACAAGAAAAAAAAATCTTTTAGTATAATGAAAAAACAAAGCTCTCTAGAAATTCTATCGTGTAATAACTAAAAAGGCATTCGAATTGACAAACAATGTTTTGAACAATACTTGAGAGGAATTCTGTGTTCCGCTGTGATATACTTCGTTTTGCATTTAAATTTAAGATTAACCCCATCCCTGGCGTCGGTAGCCTAGTGGTCAAGATAACGGACTCGTGGCCGGCGTGTCACGAGTTCGAGCATATTACGCTGAATACCCGCCATGTAGGGGATGTTAGTTAGGAGAGAGGCGGGTGGCAGCTCGTCATTTGACCATGGTTCAAAATGGCGAAGTATGTTGCCAAAAGCCCTCGAGTAGCTGAACAGTTGCGACGTTATTATTCCCTCACTCACACAGCTCACCCCTCCTCTTCTACTTTGGTTTGAAGTTGTATAATCATAACTCTTTTAAACCTGCCAAGGAAAAAATAGCTTATTATTCGAAGTATTTTCTACAGAAAAAAAACATCCTTTAGTGTAATATGAAACACAAAGCTCTGCAGAAAATTATGGCGTGTAATAGTTAAAAATACATTATAATTGACAATGTTTTCAACAATGTTTACATGTAAGCCAAAAAATAAAATGAAAAAGCGGTCTTGTTGTTATCATGACTAAATGTATGTAAACAGTACAAGTCTTATAACAAATATCGCAATCACGTATTTTTCTTAAGAAAAAAAAATTATGCCTGTATCGGATGTGAAAGCAATAGTTTTCTGCATATTCATAACATCTATTAAAGTGATATGCCTGCATTTGAGAGATACATCAGGAAAATTGGAAATTGTTTATCTAACTTTTGAAAAATTAACGACGTTTCAATATTTTTGTATGGAGACTTTAAATTGAACACGTGATGAATAAATTGATTTATTTCTGAACGAGTGTTGAAAAAGTACTTTAAAATTCTTTTCATTATGATCAAACCGAATTTTTATAGTTTTCTTATATAAATTCCATTATCTTATAAAAAGGTTTAATGTAGCGATTTTTCCAAGAAATGTAAAAGTTCATTTGAATCTGGAATAAAATAAAACAGCTTTAAAGAGTAGTGCTGTATAATAACTCGCCACAAACTATGTATGGCATTTGCCCATAGGTGTTGCCTTACTTCTAAGTTATCCTCGTGACCTAGGGGTGTGGGAGTGAATGAAGAACCAGGCGTTACCATAATCTTAATATCTCTTTATTAAGATCTTAACTTAAACACTTACAATGAAAAATATATATATTTAAACTTATCGGATCTGAGGTGAAGAAACACACATACTTATTACCAAATAAGCGCGACCCTGACCTCTATATTTAACTTTACCCCTTACTCCTAACCTCTGTATATACACAGTTCCTAGTAGTTAATAGAACGATCCTACCTCTATATCTTGGATAGCCGCAACTCACTTGGATCCTAATAGACTTTTCTTTATCTCGCGTGGAATGGTATCCACCTTGACTTGAATGAGTTGGCACGAATAACTAAACTCTTAAAATTCGATTAACTTCTCTTACTTTAGCTTACACGCTTAAGGGGACATGGTACGATTTAAGCAAAAATTTTTAATTTAAGGATATTTAAAATTTTTTGGTTGCCTGCTATGTATGTATACATTGTTAAGGAGATTTTGTGCTCAAAATTTCATACAAAGCTATCCATGTAATTTTTTAAGGAAAAAACTTAAAATTTGTGAAGTGATTTTAAAATGCTACTCCTCCTAGAAAAATTTACGTGCATGCTTGAAATTTGATTTACAAGTAAGTCAAACTATGTATAACAAAAGTTGGTATGGGTTTTGCGTTAACATGATTTGTATTCATACAATACTTCTTTTTATGAATGTTTATTGAAAATTTCTTAAAAAATGTATAAATTCTAAGTTCTAAGTTCAATTATTTTTAAAAAAATAAGCATTGCTTTGATTCAAAAATCCATACCAACTTTTGTTGCACGTACTATTAGCAATAGGTAAAAAAAAATTCAAAGCATTAGGCACAATAACAAAAAAAGCCTTAGCATTTTAAATGAAGACAAACTAGTTATTTTATCTTTCTGATATAAGTCAGTTTAAAGTTTTGATTTGCCATAGAGATGTGAATAATTACGAACGTGAAAGCTATCATAATTCTGTGTTTTTTAAGTTTTGAGCTTTCAAAGTTTGTGAGGTTATAGAAAAGTATATAAAGAATAATTTAGGCTACAAAAATTAAATTTGTTTTTTTGACCGATTTTGGTGAATTGAATCGTATTGTGTCCCCTTAAACACAGACTAGCATAATCACTTCCCCAAAGCCACCCTGCTTACGCTAAACTTCTGCTATTTAAAAGGCTCTTAATTTGCATAATCACGCTTTGCTTCTGGATTTGGTTGGAAAGAATTTGCTTTTTTCGGTCCCAAAGAAACCAAGAGGACGATTAATGGAAAGAGCGATGAGAACTCACAACTGCTACAGCAATACCTCGACTTACGCTACCCTGACTTACGCGATTTTCAAATATCGTCAATTTGTCTTTGGTTTGTTAGGGAAAAATAGGGAAATTAATAAAGTGATTGAAGAAGTTGATCTTTCCAGGCAAATAAATTTAGGAAAATAGTATTTTCGTTCAAATTTGCTGAATTTTCACAATCAGGAGATGACATCTGATGAGCTCATAGAAATACATGTGAGCAAGAACAAAACATTAAAGATCTTGAGTTGTGAGGAATGAGATCTTCCCTCATTACACATTATGAGAAGCGTAATGGTGTGAGTGGGTAACAACTAGTAAAAAACATACAAGGCAAGTATTGATGGTAAAAATTTACAATGCATTGATGATGAGCTTGGTGTTTTATGCCGCAAGAGCCAGTTTTGGCTATACAGTGCCAAACATTCATAGGTCTGGGTCTGGACGGGAAAAGAAGAAAAGGAGAAATTGGATGACAAGATGGAGGGTCGAAAATAGAGAAGGATCACTGGGGTACCCCGGGGGCGTGACACCCGTGTTTACAAAAGATAGTAAACCCCTTGGGAAAAGGAAAAGATCACTATGGGAACCTCGGGATTGAGATACCCGTACCCACCTAAAGAAGGTGAGCCCCTGAGGGGTACAATGCATTGTATAAATTTACTTAGAAATAAATAACCAAACTAATTTACACAGAATAATTTTATATATTTGTAATCGAAATCTATGTATACTCAAGACACTAATCATTTTAAAATTTTACAAGGTCAATAAATAGAAAGTAAATAAAGTTTAAAGAGAAGAAATTCATATGTGTTATTAACAAAATGAATTAATTGAATAAAAAATCTAAAAAACACAAGTATTCATAAGTTTATTCAATTTAATCATTTTCTTTGATGACGTTATGCCAGTGCTTCTCAAACTTTCAATACTTGCGACCAAATTTTCAATCATAATTTTCATTGAATAATAACGAATTAGACGTAAAAGCCCCAATAAGATTTCAATTTTAACTTGTTCAAATTATCAAGATAAGTATTAAATTTTGTATATGAAAAGCCCATGAGAGTCACTAGTAATAATTAATTTTGTTCCTAACTTAGTATTGATAAATTAATTATCAAATACATTGTGCAATATTGATGCATTTCTAAGTATATTATATTAGTCGAGATGTGTTTTTTACTTTTAATATATCAGAATATATTTTGTTTTGCTTCCTTCAGTAAATTTGTAAATTTTTATTTTCTTTTTTTCAATATTGTTCGTGTCCCCCTTGTAAGGCTCTCACGCCCCTCAAGAGGGCGCGCCCCAGTTTAAGAAACTCTGCCTTAGGCATCAGAAGAGTTTGATTTAATTAAATGAACAAAATAATAAGTATAACTATAATAAATATCATTATCTATTTTATACACTTAATTTAAAACGAATAAAATAATTAGAATGAGTACAATATGTAATTCAAAACAAAAATGAAGAGAAGAATGTATATGAAAACTTAGAAAGCTCATTTATATATTAAATTATTCCGCTAACATGAAATTATATTAAATAGATTTTATTTAAATACCAGTCTCATTTTAAATATATATTCATTTGAATAAGAACTGTATATTAAATACATTAAAGTTCGCCGTGCTATACAATTAGATATAACACTATCACATGTTCCATTATAACGAATTAAAGTCGTATTATTATTTTTATAACTATTTTACTTCATTTATATTTGTTATTTGACTTTTATAGAACTATTTTGCATTTAAGATATTTTGAACAAATATTCTTTGCCCATCTCTGAAACTCGAGTCTCTCTGCAAAAATATTGACGACAAATTAAAAATTTTATTTTTACATATTTGTTACGACGTTTTGAAAGAATGTATCTGACAGTCAATTTTTATTCCAGGATTTATTCTCTGCAGTAAATTAGAAATGGAAGATTAAAGTTCAGTTAATATTTCGTTCTGCAATTGGATTTGATGGTATTGTATGGAATAGTATAAAAAGTGATAATGATACGAAAGATAGATCGTTTTGAAACAGTTAGATATTAAACACATTTGTTATTATAGGACGATTAAAGACGCCTTCTGCAGGATAATTTCCATTAAAGCAGCAATTCTGGAAGGAATTTATAAAAAAATGATTTAGTGGATTGTGTTGTATGTTGCGAAAGGACGTCTGAGACGAGAGTTAAATATTAGTCAATATTTATGAGAACATAAATGCATGTTTATTATGATAAATGAATCAATGAAACGAAAATAATAGAGAACAAGTAATATATATATATAAAAAAATTAAGTCAATTCCTACTTCGATTAACAAAGAAAAAATTTATTTAAGCTACTTTTTATTAAATAGTTACAATTAATATAAATATTAATATCGTATTGTCATCCAAAACAATAGTGTATATAAAATTTCAGTTCAACTGAATGCTTTAAAACGGGAGGGGAAAAAAACCTTTTCAAGTTTTGACCCAAGTCGCCAAAATGTTCTCTAAGTCATCAAAAATGATGCCGTCGTGGCTGTATTTGAAATTTTTTGAATAATTAGTTTTAATCGTTTAGTTCTTATTAATTATAATTAAATTACATTATTGTCATCCAAAATAATCATGTACATAAAATTCAGCTCAATTGGGGCTTTAAAATGTATTTTTTTAAAATTGAAAAATTTCCCCCAAGATAAATAAATAGAATTGTGAACTAATATAGGAAATTTAACAAAAACCCAAAATTTGTACA
>BMAV01014056.1:0-24930 GCA_019973955.1 Trichonephila inaurata madagascariensis
TTTCTTGCACAGAATTCAAAGCTGATTACGAATATGTATGGTGTTTTTCAAATTCCCTTTTTTGTTCAGAAGTTATGCCCAATTGTTTCTTTTGAAATTTGTCCCTCTGTATAGTTTGTTTCAGTGTCATGCCCACCACTATTTTTTTTACCCCCAGAAACTTACCAAAGTGACCCATTTCACTCGAAATTTGACCAGGGAAACTAAATCTGGTCTCCGTTTCAGAAAACTGTAACTGTTTTAAAATGAAACATCTTCTTGAAAAAACAGACCTATTTGGTTTTAAAGCCAACTTACCGACCGATTTTCAAAACAAGCCACTCTCACTAAATCCTAGCTCCCTTGCACAGAATTCCAAGCTGATTACGAATATGTATGGTGTTTGTCGAAATTCCATTTAGTTCAGAAGTTATGCCCAATTGTTTCTTTGAAATTCGTCCCCTCTGTATAGTTTGTTTCAGTGTCATGCTCACCACTATTTTTTTTACCCTAGAAACTTACCAATGTGACCTATTTCACTCGAAATTTGACCAGGAATCTAAAACTGGTCTCTGTTTCACGAAATTCAAAAAATGAAACATCTTCTTGAAAAAACAGACCTATTTGGCTTGAAAGCCAACTTACCGACCGATTTTCAAAACAAGCCAATTCTCAGTAAACTTAGTTTCTCTTGCACAGAATTCAAAGCTGATTACGAATATGTATGGTGTTTGTCGAAATTCCACTTAGTTCAGAAGTTATGCCCAATTGTTTCTTTTGAAATTTGTCCCCTCTGTATAGTTTGTTTCATTGTCATGCCCACCACATATTTTTTACACTAGAAACTTACCAAAGTGACCCATTTCACTCGAAAATTTTACCAGGGAAACTAAATCTGGTCTCCGTTTCACGAAATTCCTGTAACTTTTTTAAAAATGAAACATCTTCTTGAAAAAAGACCTATTTGGCTTGAAAGCCAACTTACCGACCGATTTTCAAACAAGCCCAATTTCAGTAAACTTAGTTTCTTTTTGCACAGAATTCAAAGCTGATTACGAATATGTATGGCGCTTGTCGAAATTCCATTTTAGTTCAAACGTTATACCCAACTGTTTCTTTTTAAATTGTCCCTCTGTCAATAACCTGTTTCAGTGTCATGCCCACCACTATTTTTACACTAGAAACTTACCAAGTGACCCATTTCACTTCGAAATTGACCAGGAATCTAAATCTGGTCTCCGTTTTACGAAATTCCTGTAACTTTTTAAAAATGAAACATCTTCTTGAAAAACAGACCTATTTGCTTGAAAGCCCAACCCCTTTTCCCACCGATTTTAAAACAAGCCAATTCTTCAGTAAACTTTTTTTCTTCTTGCACAGAATTCAAAAGCTGATTACGAATATGTATGGGTTTGTCGAAATTCCTTTAGTTCAAAGTTATGCCCAATTGTTCTTTGAAATTTGTCCCCCCTGTATAGTTTGTTTCAGTGTCATGCCCACCACTATTTTTTACCCTAGAAACTTACCAAGTGACCATTTCACTCGAAATTTGACCAGGAATCTAAATCTGGTCTCCGTTTCACGAAATTCCTGTAACTTTTTAAAAATGAAACATCTTCTTGAAAAAACAGACCTATTTGGCTTGAAAGCCAACTTACCGACCGATTTTCAAAACAAGCCAATGCTCACTAAACTTAGTTCCTCTTGCACAGAATTCCAGGCTGATTACGAATATGTATGGCGCTTGTCGAAATTCCATATAGTTCAAACGTTATACCCAACTGTTTCTTTGAAATTCGTCCCCTCTGTCAATAGTCTGTTTCAGTGTCATGCCCACCACATATTTTTTAAAAGAAACTTACCAAAGTGACCCATTTCACTCCGAAATTTACCAGAATCAAACTGGTTCCGTTTCAGAAACAACTTTTTTTAAAAAAAACTTTTTTGAAAAAAAACCTTTTTTGGGTTGAAAAAACTTAACCGATTTCAAAAACATGCCAACTCACTAAAATTAGTTTTCTTGCACAGAACAAAGGGATTGTATGTATGGTGTTTGTCGAAATTCCATTTAGTTCGAGTTATGCCCAAGTTTTTTTGAAATTCGTCCCTCTGTATGTTTTGTTTGTTCCCCCCGACTTTTTTTACCGAGAAATTTTACCAAAGTGACCCCTTTCACTGAAATTTACCAGAATCTAAATCTGGTCTCCCTTTCAGAAATTCCTGTAACTTTTTTTAAAATGCATCTTCTTGAAAAAAATATTTGGCTTGAAAGCCAACTTTCCGACCGATTTTCAAAACAAGCCAATTTTAGTAAACTTAGTTTGTCTTAAGAATTCGCTGATTGAATATGTATGGTGTTTGTCGAAATTTATTTTGTTCGAAGTTATGCCCAATTTTTTTGAAATTTGTCCCCTGTATAGTTTGTTTCAGTGTCATGCCCCCACTATTTTTTTTTTCCCAGAAACTTTTCCAAAGTGACCCCTTTCACTGAAATTTGACCAGGGAAATTAAAATGGTTCCTTTTAGAAATTCCCCCAACTTTTTAAAAAAAGAAACATCTTCTTGAAAAAAAAAGACCTATTTGTCTTGAAAGTCAACTTTTCCGACCGATTTTAAAAAAGACCAAAATTTTTAAACTTAGTTTCTCTTGCACAGAATTCAACGCTGATCACGAATATGTATGGCGCTTGTCGAAATTCCATTTAGTTCAGAAGTTATGCCCAATTGTTTCTTTGAAATTCGTCCCCTCTGTATAGTTTGTTTCAGTGTCATGCCCACCACTATTTTTTTTTTTTTTACCGTAGAAACTTACCAAAGTGACGCATTTCACTCGAAATTTGACCAGGAATCTAAATCTGGTCTCCGTTTCACGAAATTCCTGTAACTTTTTAAAAATGAAACATCTTTGCGAAAAAACAGACCTGTTGTCTTGAAAGCCAACTTGCAGGCAGTTTAAAAACAGACCAGGTCTCAGTAAACTTAGTTTCTCTTGCACAGAAATCAACGCTGATCACGAATATGTATGGCGCTTGTCGAAATTCCATATAGTTCAAGGTTATACCCAACTGCTTCTTTGGGGAATTTAGTCCCCTCTGTATAGTTTGTTTCAGTGTCATGCCCCACCACTATATTTTTTACACTAGAAACTTACCAAAGTGACGCATTTCCTCGAAATTTGACCAGGAATCTAAATCTGGTCTCCGTTTCTGAAATTCCTGTAACCTTTTTTAAGGCCGACATCTTCTTGAAAAAACAGACCTATTTGGCTTGACCAACTTACCGACCGATTTTCAAAACAAGCCAATTCTCCAGTAAACTTAGTTTCTCTTGCACAGGAATTCAATGCTGATTACGAATAATAACGTAGTTGTTTGTCGAAATTCCATTTAGTTCGAAGTTATGCCCAATTGTTTCTTTGGAAATTTGCCCTCTGTATAGTTTGTTTCAGTGTCATGCCCACCACTATTTTTTTTTTACCCTAGAAACTTACCAAAGTGACCCATTCACTCGAAAATTTGACCAGGAATCTAAATCTGGTCTCATTTTCACCGAAATTCCTGTAACTTTTTTAAAAATGAAACATCTTCTTGAAAAAACAGACCTAATGGCTGGCTTGAAAGCCAACTTACCGACCGATTTTACCAAAACAAGCCAAAATCTCACTAAACTTAGTTTCTCTTGCACAGAGATTCAAGCTGATTACGAATACGTATGGTGTTTGTCAGGGGAAATTCCATTTAGTTCAGAAGTTATACTTAATTGTTTCTTTGAAATTCGTCCCCTCTGTATAGTTTGTTTCAGTGTCATGCTTTACCACTATTTTTTTTTTTTTTACCGTAGAAACTTACCAAAGTGACGCATTTCACTCGAAATTTGACCAGGAATCTAAATCTGGTCTCCGTTTCACGAAATTCCTGTAACTTTTTTAAAAAAATGAAACATCTTCTTGAAAAAACAGACCTATTTGGCTTGAAAGCCAACTTACCGACCGATTTTCAAAACAAGCCAATTCTCCAGTAAACTTAGTTTCTCTTGCACAGAATTCAAGCTGATTACGAATATGGTGTTTGTTGAAATTCCATTTGGTTCAAGTTATGCCCAATTGTTTTCTTTGAAATTCGTCCCCTCTGTACATAGTTTGTTTCAGTGTCATGCCCACCACTATTTTTTTTTTTTACCGTAAAGAAACACACAAAGTGACGCGCATTTCCTCGAAATTTGACCAGGAATCTAAAATCTGGTCTCCGTTTCACATGAAAATTCCTGTAACTTTTTAAAAATGACATCTTCTTGAAAAAACAGACCTATTTGGCTTGAAAGCCAACACCGACCGATTTTACAAAACAAGCCAAATCTCACTAAACTTAGTTTCTCTTGCACAGAATTCAAAGCTGATTACGAATATGTATGGTGTTTGTCGAAATTCCATTTAGTTCAGAAGTTATGCCCAATTGTTTCTTTGAAATTCGTCCCCTCTGTATAGTTTGTTTCAGTGTCATACCCACCACTATTTTTTTTTTTTACCGTAGAAACCTACCAAAGAGTGACGCATTTCACTCGGGGTGACCAGGAATCTAAATCTGGTCTCCGTTTCACGGAAATTCCTGCTTAACTTTTTTTAAAAATGAAACATCTTCTTGAAAAACAGACCTATTTGGCTTGAAAGCCAGCACCGACCGATTTTCAAACAAGCCAATTCTCAGTAAACTTAGTTTCTCTTGCACAGAATTCAAAGCTGATTACGAATATGTATGGTGTTTGTCGAAATTCCATTTAGTTCAGAAGTTATGCCCAATTGTTTCTTTGAAATTCGTCCCTCTGTATAGTTTGTTTCAGTGTCATGCCCACCACTATTTTTTTTTTTTTTTTTTTACCGTAAAACTTACCAAAGTGACGCATTTTCACTCGAAAATTTGACCAGGAATCTAAATCCGGTCTCCGTTTCTGAAATTCCTGTAACTTTTTTTAAAAATGTAAACATCTTCTTGAAAAACAGACCTATTTGGCTTGAAAGCCAACTTACCGACCGATTTTCAAAACAAGCCAATTCTCAGTAAACTTAGTTTGTCTTGCACAGAATTCAAAGCTGATTACGAATATGTATGGTGTTTGTCGAAATTCCATTTAGTTCAGAAGTTATGCCCAATTGTTTCTTTGAAATTCGTCCCTCTGTATGGTTTCAGTGTCATGCCCACCACTATTTTTTTTTTTTTTACCGTAGAAACTTTACCAAAAGACGCATTTCACTCGAAATTTGACCGGAATCTAAATCTGGTCTCCGTTTCACGAAATTCCTGTAACTTTTTAAAATGAAACATCTTCTTGAAAAAACAGACCTATTTGTCTTGAAAGCCAACTTACCGACCGATTTTAAAAACAGACCAATTCTCAGTAAACTTAGTTTCTCTTGCACAGAAATCAACGCTGATGCAGAATATGTGTAAGCTTGTCGAAATTCCATATAGTTCAGAGGTTATACCCAACTGTTTCTTTGAAATTCGTCCCCTCTGTATAGTTTGTTTCAGTGTGCGCACCACTATATTTTTTTACTAGAAACTTGCAAAGTGACGCATTTCACTCGAAATTTGACCAGGAATCTAAATCTGGTCTCCGTTTTACGAAAATTCCTGTAACTTTTTTTAAAAAATGAAACATCTTCTTGAAAAAAACAGACCTATTTAAAGCTTGAAAGCCAACTTACCGACCGATTTTTCAAAACAAATAATTCTCAGTAAACTTAGTTTTCTCTTGCACAGAAATTCCAATGCTGATTACGAATATGTATGGTGTTTGTCGAAATTCCATTAGTTCAGAAGTTATACTTAATTGTTTTCTTTGAAATTTGTCCCCTCTGTATAGTTTGTTTCCAGTGTCATGCCCACCACTATTTTTTTTACCCTAGAAACTTACCAAAGAGTGACCCATTTCACTCGAAATTTGACCAGGAATCTAAATCTGGTCTCATTTTCCTGAAAATTCCTGTAACTTTTTAAAAATGAAACATCTTCTTGAAAAAACAGACCTGGTGGCTTGAAATAACTTACCGACCGATTTTACAAAACAAGCCAAATCTCACTAAACTTAGTTTCTCTTGCACAGAATTCAAAGCTGATTACACGAATACGTATGGTGTTTGTGAAATTTCCATTTAGTTCAGAGTTATGCCCAATTGTTTCTTTGAAATTCGTCCCCTCTGTATAGTTTGTTTCAGTGTCATGCCCACCACTATTTTTTTTTTTACCGTAGGGAAAACTTGCAAAGTGACGCATTCCTCGGGGTGACCAGGAATCTAAATCTGGTCTCCGTTTCACCGAAAATTCCTGTAACTTTTAAAAAATGAAACATCTTCTTGAAAAAACAGACCTGGCCCGGCTTGAAAGCCAACTTACCGTCGATTTTCAAACAAGCCAATTCTCAGTAAACTTAGTTTCTCTTGCACAGAATTCAAAGCTGATTACGAATATGTATGGTGTTTGTTGAAATTCCATTTAGTTCAGAAGTTATGCGTAATTGTTTCTTTGAAATTCGTCCCCTCTGTATAGTTTGTTTTCAGTGTCATACCCACCACTATTTTTTTTTACCGTAGAAACTGCAAAGTGACGCATTTCGCCAATTTGACCAGGAATCTAAATCTGGTCTCCGTTTCTCAAAATTCCTGTAACTTTTTAAAAATGAAACATCTTCTTGAAAAAACAGACCTATTTGGCTTGAAAGCCAACTTACCGACCGATTTTACAAAACAAGCCAAATCTCCCTTCAACTTAGTTTCTCTTGCACAAATTCAAAAGCTGATTACGAATATGTATGTGGTGTTTGTCGAAATTCCATTTAGTTCAGAAGTTATGCCCAATTGTTTCTTTGAAATTCGTCCCCTCTGTATAGTTTGTTTCAGTGTCATGCCCACCACTATTTTTTTTTTTTTTACCGTAGAAACCTACCAAAGTGACGCATTTCACTCGAAATTTGACCAGGAATCTAAATCTGGTCTCCGTTTCACGAAATTCCTGTAACTTTTTTAAAAAATGAAACATCTTCTTGAAAAAACAGACCTATTTGGCTTGAAAGCCAACTTACCGACCGATTTTCAAACAAGCCAATTCTCAGTAAACTTAGTTTCTCTTGCACAGAATTCAAAGCTGATTACGAATATGTATGGTGTTTGTCGAAATTCCATTTAGTTCAGAAGTTATACTTAGTGTTTCTTTGAAATTCGTCCCCTCTGTATAGTTTGTTTCAGTGTCATGCCCACCACTATTTTTTTTTTTACCGTAGAAACTTACCAAGTGACGCATTTCACTCGAGAATTTGACCAGGAATCTAAAATCTGGTCTCCGTTTCTGAAAATTCCTGTAACTTTTTTAAAATGAAACATCTTCTTGAAAAAACAGACCTGGCGGCGAAAGCCAACTTACCGACCGATTTTCAAAACAAGCCAATTCTCAGTAAACTTAGTTTGTCTTGCACAGAATTCAAAGCTGATTACGAATATGTATGGTGTTTGTCGAAATTCCATTTAGTTCAGAAGTTATACTTAATTGTTTTCTTTGAAATTTGTCCCTCTGTATAGTTTGTTTTCAGTGTCATGCCCACCACTATTTTTTTTTTTTTTACTCCCTAGAAACTTACCAAAAGTGACCCATTTCACTCGAGAATTTGACCAGGAATCTAAATCTGGTCTCCGTTTCTGAAATTCCTGTAACTTTTTGGCACGTGAAACATCTTCTTCTTGAAAAAACAGACCTATTTGTCTTGAAAGCCAACTTACCGACCGATTTTAAAAAGACCAATTCTCAGTAAGCTTAGTTTCTCTTGCACAGAAATCAACGCTGATCACGAATATTTATGGCGCTTGTCGAAATTCCATATAGTTCAAACGTTATACCCAACTGTTTCTTTGAAATTCGTCCTCTGTCAATAGTCTGTTTCAGTGTCATGCCACCACTATATTTTTTACACTAGAAACTTACCAAAGTGACGCATTTCCTCGAAATTTGACCAGAATCTAAATCTGGTCTCCGTTTCTACGAAATTCCTGCGCTTTTTTAAAAATGAAACATCTTCTTGAAAAACAGACCTATTTTGGCTTGAAAGCCAACTTACCGACCGATTTTCAAAACAAGCCAATTCTCACTAAACTTGGTTTCCTCACAGAATTCCAAGCTGATTACGAATATGTATGGTGTTTGTCGAAATTCCATTTTAGTTCAGAAGTTATGCTTAATTGTTTCTTTGAAATTCGTACCCTCTGTATAGTTGTTTCAGTGTCATGCTCACCACTATTTTTTTTTACCCTAGAAACTTACCAATGTGACCCATTTCACTCGAAATTTGACCAGGAATCTAAAACTGGTCTCTGTTTCACGAAATTCAAAAAATGAAACATCTTCTTGAAAAAACAGACCTATTTGGCTTGAAAGCCAACTTACCGACCGATTTTACAAAACATGCCAATTCTCACTAAACTTAGTTTCTCTTGCACAGAACTCAAAGCTGATTACGAATATGTATGGTGTTTGTCGAAATTCCATTTAGTTCAGAAGTTATGCCCAATTGTTTCTTTGAAATTCGTCCCCTCTGTATAGTTTGTTTCAGTGTCATGCCCACCACTATTTTTTTTTTTTTTTTTACCGTAGAAACTTACCAAAGTGACGCATTTCACTCGAAATTTGACCAGGAATCTAAATCTGGTCTCCGTTTCACGAAATTCCTGTAACTTTTTAAAAAAATGAAACATCTTCTTGAAAAAACAGACCTATTTGGCTTGAAAGCCAACTTACCGACCGATTTTACAAAACAGCCAATTCTCAGTAAACTTAGTTTCTCTTGCACAGAATTCAAAGCTGATTACGAATATGTATGGTGTTTGTCAAAATTCCATTTAGTTCAGAAGTTATGCCCAATTGTTTCTTTGAAATTTGTCCCCTCTGTATAGTTTGTTTCAGTGTCATGCCCACCACTATTTTTTTTTTTTACCTAGAAACTTACCAAAGTGACCCATTTCACTCAGGGTGACCGGTCTAAATCTCCGTCTCCGTTTCACAGAAATTCCTGTAACTTTTTTTAAAAAATGAAACATCTTCTTGAAAAAACAGACCTATGTTGTCTTGAAAGCCAACTTACCGACCGATTTTAAAAAACAGACCAATTCTCCAGTAAACTTAGTTTTCTCTTGCGCAATCAACGCTGATCACGAATATATGTATGGCGCTTGTCCGAAATTCCATATAGTTCAAACGTTATACCCAACTGTTTCTTTATTCGTCCCTCTGTCAATAGTCTGTTTCAGTGTCATGCCCACCACTATATATTTTTTTTTTACACTAGAAACTTACCAAAGTGACGCATTTCACTCGAAATTTGACCAGGAATCTAAATCTGGTCTCCCGTTTCACACTACCGAAATTCCTGTAACTTTTTTTAAAAATGAAACATCTTCTTGAAAAACAGACCTATTTGGCTTGAAAGCCAACTTACCATTCGATTTTCAAAAACAAGCCAATTCTCCACTAAGCTTAGTTCCTCTTGCACAGAATTCCAAGCTGATTACCCGGAATATGTATGGTGTTTTGTCGAAATTCCATTTAGTTCAGAAGTTATGCCCAATTGTTTCTTTGAAATTTGTCCCTCGGTATAGTTTGTTTCAGTGTCATGCCCACCACTATTTTTTACCCTAGAAACTTACCAAAGCGACGCATTTCACTCGGGGGTGACCAGAATCATCTTGGTCTCCACGTTTCCTGAAAATTCCTGTAACTTTTTAAAAAATGAAAACATCTTTTGAAAAAACAGACCTATTTGGCTTGAAAGCCAACTTACCGACCGATTTTAAAAACAGACCAATTCTCAGTAAACTTAGTTTCTCTTGCACAGAAATCAACGCTGATCACGAATATGTATGGCGCTTGTCCGAAATTTCATATAGTTCAAGGTTATACTTAACTGTTTCTTTGAAATTCGTCCCTCATCAATAGTCTGTTTCGATGTCATACCCACCACTATATTTTTTTACACTAGAAACTTACAAAAAGACGCATTTCACTCCGAAATTTGACCAGGAATCTAAAATCTGGTCTCCGTTTCACGAAATTCCTGTAGCTTTTTTAAAAATGAAACATCTTCTTGAGAAAAAACAGACCTATTTGGCTTGAAAGCCCAACACCGACTCGATTTTCAAAACAAGCCAATTCTCAGTAAGCTTAGTTTGTCTTGCACAGAGATTCAAGCTGATTACAGATATGTATGGTGTTTGTCAAATTCCACATTTGGTTTCAGAAGTTATGCCCAATTGTTTCTTTGAAATTTGTCCCTCTGTATAGTTTGTTTCAGGTGTCATACCCCACCACTATTTTTTTTTTACCCTAGAAACTTACCAAAGTGACCCATTTCACTCGAAAGAAATTTGACCAGGAATCTAAATCTGGTCTCCGTTTCTGTCCTGTAACTTTTAAAAAAATGAAACATCTTCTTGAAAAACAGACCTATTTGTCTTGTGAAAGCCAACTTACCGACCGATTTTTAAAAACAGACCAATTCTCCAGTAAACTTAGTTTCTCTTGCACAGAAATCAACATACGATCACGAATATGTATGGCGCTTGTCGAAATTCCATAGTTCAAACGTTATACCCAACTGTTTCTTTGAAATTCGTCCCCTCTGTCAATAGTCTGTTTCAGTGTCATGCCCACCACTATATTTTTTACACTAGAAACTTACCAAAGTGACCTATTTCACTCGAAATTTGACCAGGAATCTAAAACTGGTCTCTGTTTCACGAAATTCAAAAAATGAAACATCTTTTTTGAAAAAACAGACCTATTTGGCTTGAAAATAACTTACCGACCGATTTTAAAACATGCCAATTCTCACTAAACTTAGTTTCTCTTGCACAGAACTCAAAGCTGATTACGAATATGTATGGTGTTTGTCAGAAATTCCATTTAGTTCAGAAGTTATACCCAATTGACAAGCACGGGGTGTGTCCCCTCTGTATAGTTTGTTTCGGTGTCATGCCACCACTATTTTTTTACCGTAGAAAACACCAAGTGACGCATTTCACTCGAAATTTGACCAGGAATCTAGTGGTCTGCGTTCTGAAAATTCCTGTAACGTTTTAAAAAATGAAACATCCTCTTGAAAAACAGACCTATTATTTGGCGAAAGCCAACTTGCAAACCGATTTTTAAAAACAGACCAATTCTCCAATAAACTTAGTTTCTCTTGCACAGAATTCAACGCTGATCATGAATATGTACATGGCGCTTGTCGAGAATTCCATATAGTTCAGAGGTTATACCCAACTGTTTCTTTGAAATTCGTCCCCTCTGTCAATAGTCTGTTTCAGTGTCATGCCCACCACTATATTTTTTTTTACACTAGAAACTTACCAAAGTGACCCATTTCACTCGAAATTTGACCAGGAATGTAAATCTGGTCTCTGTTTCCTGAAATTCCTGTAACTTTTTTAGTGAAACATCTTCTTGAAAAACAGACCTATTTGGCTTGAAAGCCAACTTACCGATGGAATTTTCAAACAAGCCAATTCTCACTAAGCTTAGTTCCTCTTGCACAGGAATTCCACGCTGATTACGAATATGTATGGCGCTTGTCGAGAATTCCATATAGTTCAAAGGTTATACCCAACTGTTTCTTTTGAGAATTCGTCCCCTCTGTCAATAGTCTGTTTCAGTGTCATGCCCACCACTATATTTTTTTTACAAAACTGCAAGTGACGCATTCCTCAATTTGACCAAGAATCTAAAATCTGCTCTCATTTCACGAAATTCCTGTAACTTTTTTAAAATGAAACATCTTCTTGAAAAACGAACCTATTTGGCTTGAAAAGTAACACCGACCGATTTTCAAAACAAGCCAATTCTCAGTAAACTTAGTTTGTCTTGCACAGAATTCAAGGCTGATTACGAATATTTATGGTGTTTGTCGAAATTCCATTTAGTTCAGAAGTTATGCTCAATTGTTTCTTTGAAATTTGTCCCCTCTGTATAGTTTGTTTTTCAGTGTCATGCCCACCACTATTTTTTTTACCCTAGAAGGAAACTTACCAAAAGTGACGCATTTCACTCGAAATTTGACCAGGAATCTAAATCTGGTCTCCGTTTCACGAAATTCCTGTAACTTTTTTTAAAAATGAAACATCTTCTTGAAAAAACAGACCTATTTGTCTTGAAAGCCAACTTACCGACCGATTTTAAAAACAGACCAATTCTCAGTAAACTTGGTTTTTCTCAACACGCACAGAAATCAACGCTGATCACGAATATGTATGGCGCTTTGTCGAAATTCCATATAGTTCAAACTTTATACCCAACTGTTTCTTTGAAATTCGTCCCCTCTGTCAATAGTCTGTTTCAGTGTCATCACCCACCACTATATTTTTTACACTAGAAACTTGCAAAAGTGACGCATTTCCTCGAAATTTGACAGGAATCTAAATCTGGTCTCCGTTTCTAAATTCACCATAACTTTTTTAAAAAAATGAAACATCTTCTTTGAAAAAACCAGACCTATTTGGCGAAAACCAACTTACCGTGCCGATTTTCAAAAACACGCCAATTCTCACTAAACTTAGTTCCTCTTGCACGGAATTTAGAAGCTGATTACAGCGAATATGTATGGTGTTTGTCGAAATTCCATTTTAGTTCAAGTTATGCCCAATTGTTTCTTTGAAATTCGTCCCCTGTATAGTTTGTTTCAGTGTCATTGCTCACCACTGTTTTTTTTTTTACCCTAGAGCACCTGTGTGACCCATTTCACTCGAAATTTGATAGGAATCTAAAACTGGTCTCTGTTCTGAAAATTCAAAAATGAAACATCTTCTTGAAAAAACAGACCTATTTGGCTTGAAAGCCAACTTACCGTCGATTTTACAAAACATGCCAATTCTCCCACTAAACTTAGTTTCTCTTGCACAGAACTCAAAGCTGATTACGAATATATGTATGGTGTTTGTCAAAAGGAAATTCCGGTAAGTTCAGAAGTTATGCCCAATTGTTTCTTTGAAATTCGTCCCCTCTGTATAGTTTGTTTTCAGTGTCGTACCCACCACTATTATTTTTTTACCGCAGAAACTTGCAAAGTGACGCATTTCACTCAAAGAAATTTGACCAGGAATCTAAATCTGGTCTCCCGTTTCACGAAATTCAGCAACTTTTAAAAGTAAAACATCTTTTTGAAAAAACAGACTGTGGCTTGAAAGCCAACTTACCGACCGATTTTAAAAAGACCAATTCTCAGTAAACTTAGTTTCTCTTGCACAGAATTCAGCGCTGATCACGAATATGTATGGCGCTTGTCGAAATTTCCATATAGTTCAAACGTTATACCCAAAAATGTTTCTTCTTTGAAATTCGTCCCTCTGTCAATGGTGATCTGTTTCAGTGTCATGCCCACCACTATATTTTTTTTACACACAGAAACTTACCAAAGTGACCCATTTCCTCGAAATTTGACCAGAATCTAAATCTGGTCTCCCGTTTCTGAAAATTCCTGTAACTTTTTAAAAAATGAAACATCTTCTTGAAAAACAGACCTGTGTGGCTTGAAAGCCAACTTACCGACCGATTTTCAAACAAGCCAATTCTCAGTAAACTTAGTTTCTCTTGCACAGGAATTCAAAGCTGATTGCGAATATGTATGGTGTTTGTCAAGGTATTTAGTTCAGAAGTTATGCCCAATTGTTTTCTTTGAAATTTGTGTCCCCTCTGTATAGTTTGTTTCAGTGTCATGCCCACCACTATTTTTTTTTTACCGTAGGAAAACACCAGTGACCCATTTCACTCGAAATTTGACCAGGAATCTAAATCTGGTCTCCGTTTCACGAAAATTCCTGTAACGTTTTAAAAAAATGAAACATCCTCTTGAAAAACAGACCTATTTGGCTTGAAAGCCAACTTACCGACCGATTTTAAAAAACAGACCAATTCTCAATAAACTTAGTTTCTCTTGCACAGAATTCAACGCTGATCATGAATATGTATGGCGCTTGTCGAAATTCCATATAGTTCAGAGGTTATACCCAACTGTTTCTTTGAAATTCGTCCCCTCTGTCAATAGTCTGTTTCAGTGTCATGCCCACCACTATATTTTTTTTTACACTAGAAACTTACCAAAGTGACCCATTTCACTCGAAATTTGACCAGGAATGTAAATCTGGTCTTTTTTTCACGAAATTCCTGTAACTTTTTTTAAAAATGAAACATCTTCTTGAAAAAACAGACCTATTTGGCTTGAAAGCCAACTTACCGACCGATTTTACAAAAACAAGCCAAATCTCACTAAGCGTTTCTCTTGCACAAAATTCAAAGCTGATTACGAATATGTATGGTGTTTGTCGAAATTCCATTTTGGTTCAGAAGTTATGCCCAATTGTTTCTTTGAAATTCGTCCCTCTGTATAGTTTGTTTTCAGTGTCATACCCACCACTATTTTTTTACCGTAGAAACTTTTACAAAAGTGACCCATTTCCGCCGAGGGTGACCAGAATCTAAAATCTGGTCTGCGTTTCCTGAAAATTCCTGTAACGTTTTAAAAATGAAACATCACTACTGAAAAACAGACCCTATTTGGTAGAAAGCCAACTTACCGACCGATTTTTAAAAAACAGACCAATTCTCAATAAACTTGAGGTTTCTCTTGCACAGAATTCAACGCTGATGCTTGAATATGTGTAGTAGAGAAATTCCACATATAGTTCAGAGGTCTGCTGTTTTCTTTGAAATTCGTCCCCTCTGTCAATAGTCTGTTTCAGTGTCATGCCCACCACTATATTTTTTTACACTAGAAACTTTCAAAGTGACCCATTTCACTCGAAGGTGACCAGAGATATAGAAATCTGGTCTCTGTTTCACGAAATTCCTGTAACTTTTTTAAAATGAAACATCTTCTTGAGAAAAAACAGACCTAATATTTGGCGAAGCCAACTTGCAAACCGATTTTACAAAACAAGCCAAATCTCACTAAACTTAGTTTCTCTTTTTCAAATTCAAAGCTGATTACGGATATGTATGGTGTTTGTCGAAATTCCATTTAGTTCAGAAGTTATGCCCAATTGTTTCTTTGAAATTCGTCCCCTCTGTATAGTTTGTTTCAGTGTCATGCCCACCACTATTTTTTTTTTTTACCGTAGAAACTTACCAAAAGTGACGCATTTCACTCGAAATTTGACAGAATCTAAATCTGGTCTCCGTTTCACGAAATTCCTGTAACTTTTTAAAAAATGAAACATCTTCTTGAAAAAACAGACCTATTTGGCTTGAAAGCCAACTTACCGACCGATTTTAAAAAACAGACCAATTCTCAGTAAACTTAGTTTCTCTTGCACAGATTCAACGCTGATGCGAATAGCCATGGCGCTTGTCGAAATTCCATATAGTTCAAACGTTATACCCAACTGTTTCTTTGAAATTCATTGCCCTCTGCCAATAGTCTGTTTTCAGTGTCATACCCCACCACTATATTTTTTTTACACTAGAAACTTACAAAGTGACCCATTTCACTCGAGAAAATTTGACCAGGAATCTAAATCTGGTCTCCGTTTCACGAAATTCCTGTAACTTTTTTTAAAATGAAACATCTTCTTGAAAAAACAGACCTATTTGGCTTGAAAGCCCCAGCTTACCGACCGATTTTTCAAAACAGGCAATTCTCAGTAAACTTAGTTTCTCTTGCACAGAAATTCAAAGCTGATTACAGTATGTACGTAAGATTGTTTGTCAGGGAAACTCCATTTTAGTTCCAGAAGTTATGCCCAATTGTTTCTTTGAAATTTGTCCCCTCTGTATAGTTTGTTTCAGTGTCATGCCCACCACTATTTTTTACCCTAGAAACTTACCAAAGTGACCCATTTCACTCGAAATTTGACCAGGAATCTAAATCTGGTCTCCGTTTCATGAAATTCCTGTAACTTTTTAAAAAAATGAAACATCTTCTTGAAAAAACAGACCTATTTGGCTTGAAAGCCAACTTACCGACTCCGATTTTCAAAACAAGCCAATTCTCACTAAGCAGTTCCTCTTGCACAAGAATTCCCGCGCTGATTACAGCGAATATGTATGGTGTTTGTCGAAATTCCATTTAGTTCAGCAGTTATGCCCAATTGTTTCTTTGAAATTCGTCCCCTCTGTATAGTTTGTTTGCAAATTATCATACTCCACCATAAAGTACACCCTAGAAACTTACAAAGTGACCCATTTCACTCGAAATTTGACCAGGAATCTAAAACTGGTCTCTGTTTCCTGAAAATTCCTGTAGCTTTTTTAAAAATGAAACATCTTCTTGAAAAACAGACCTATTATGCTTTGAAAGCCAACTTACCGACCGATTTTACAAAACAAACCAATTCTCACTAAACTTAGTTTCTCTTGCACAGAATTCAAAGCTGATTACGAATATGTATGGTGTTTGTCGAAATTCCATTTAGTTCAGAAGTTATGCCCAATTGTTTCTTTGAAATTCGTCCCCTTTTGTATAGTTTGTTTCAGTGTCATGCCCTTCTATTTTTTTACCGTAGAAACTTACCAAAGTGACCCATTTCACTCGAAATTTGGTAGGAATCTAAATCAGGTCTCCCTTTCACGAAATTCCTGTATTTTTTTTAAAAAATGAAACATCTTCTTGAAAAAACGGACCTATTTGGCTTGAAAGCCACCGACCGATTTTTACAAAACAAGCCAAATCTCACTAAACTTAGTTTCTCTTGCACAGAATTCAAAGTTGATTACGAATATGTATGGTGTTTGTCAAAATTCATTTTAGTTGTCCGAAGTTATGCCCAATTGTTTCTTTGAAATTCGTCCCCTCTGTATAGTTTTGTTTCAGTGTCATGCCTACACTATTTTTGTAGAGCTTACCAAAGTGACGCATTTCGCCAGGGGTGACCAGGAATCTAAATCTGGTCTCCGTTTCTGAAAATTCCTGTAACTTTTAAAAAATGAAACATCTTGAAAAAACGAACCTATTTGGCGAAAACCAACTTACCACCAGCTGAATTTTAAAAACAGACCAATTCTCAGTAACAGTTTCTCTTGCACAGAATTCAACGCTGATCACGAATATGTATGGCGCTTGTCGAAATTCCATATAGTTCAAACATTATACCAACCTTTCTTTGAAATTCGTCCCCTCTGCCAATAGTCTGTTCAGTGTCATACCCCACCACTATATTTTTTTTTACACTAGAAACTTACCAAAGTGAGAGGCCCATTTCACTCGAAATTTGACCAGGAATCTAAATCTGGTCTCCGTTTCCCCATTTCTGTAACTTTTTTAAAAATGAAACATCTTCTTGAAAAAAACAGACCTATTTGGCTTGAAAGCCAACTTACCGACCGATTTTCAAAACAAGCCAATTCTCAGTAAACTTAGTTTCTCTTGCACAGAATTCAAAGCTGATTACGAATATGTATGGTGTTTGTCGAAATTCCATTTAGTTCAGCAGTTATGCCCAATTGTTTCTTTGAAATTCGTCCCCTCTGTATAGTTTGTTTCAGTGTCATGCTCACCACTATTTTTTACCCTAGAAACTTACCAAAGTGACCCATTTCACTCGAAATTTGACCAGGAATCTAAAACTGGTCTCTGTTTCACAAAATTCCTGTAACTTTTTTTAAAAAATGAAACATCTTCTTGAAAAAACAGACCTATTTGGCTTGAAAGCCAACTTACCGACCGATTTTACAAAACAAGCCAATTCTCACTAAACTTAGTGTCTCTTGCACAGAATTCAAAGCTGATTACGAATATGTATGGTGTTTTGTCGAAATTCCATTTAGTTCAGAAGTTATACTTAATTGTTTCTTTGAAATTCGTCCCCTTTGTATAGTTGTTTCGGTGTGTCATGCCCACCACTATTTTTTTTTTTTTTTTTTGCAAATGAGAAACTTACCAAAGTGACCCATTTCACTCCGAGGGAATTTGACCAGGAACCTAAATCTGGTCTCCCTTTCACGAAAATTCCTGTAACTTTTTTAAAAAATGCGACATCTTCTTGAAAAAACGGACCTGTGGCTGAGAAGCGAAAGCCAACTTACCGACCGATTTACACAAAACAAAGCCAGTCTCACTAAACTTAGTTTCTCTTTTTCAGAATTCAAAGCTGATTACGAATATGTATGGTGTTTGTCGAAATTCCTTTTTAGTTCGAAGTTAGCGCTGGTGTTTCTTTGAAATTCGTCCCCTCTGTATAGTTTTGTTTCAGTGTCATGGCCACCACTATTTTTGTTTTTTGCAAACACCAAAGTGACGCATTTAGCTCAAAATTTGACAGGAATCTAAATCTGGTCTCCGTTTCACGAAATTCCTGTAACTGTTTTTAAAATGAAACATCTTCTTGAAAAAACAGACCTGTGGCCCAGCGAAGCCAACTTACCGACCGATTTTCAAACAAGCCAATTCTCAGTAAACTTAGTTTTCTCTTGCACAAAATTCACCGCTGATCATGAATGTATGGCGCTTGTCGAAATTCCATATAGTTCAGGTTATACCCAACTGTTTCTTTGAAATTCGTCCCCTCTGTCAATAGTCTCTGTTCAGTGTCATGCCCACCACTATATTTTTTTACGCTAGAAACTTACCAAAATTGACCCATTTCACTCGAAATTTGACCAGGAATGTAAATCTGGTCTCTGTTCTGGAATTCCTGTAACTTTTTTAAAATGGAAACATCTTCAGCGAAAAAACAGACCTATTTGGCTTGAAAGCCAACTTACCGACCGATTTACAAAACAAGCCAAATCTCCCCACTAAACTTAGTTTCTCTTGCACAGAATTCAAAGCTGATTACGAATATGTATGGTGTTTGTCAAATTTATGCCAATTGTTTCTTTGAGATTTCATCCCTCTGTATATAGTTTGTTTCAGTGTCGTACCCACCACTATTTTTTTACCGTGAAACTTTTAAAGTGACGCATTTCACTCAGGAAATTTGACCAGGAATCTAAATCTGAGGTCCGTTTCACGAAAATTCCTGTAGCTTTTTAAAAAATGAAACATCTTCTTGAAAAACAGACCTATTTGAGCTGAAAGCCAACTTACCGACCGATTTTCAAAACAAGCCAATTCTCACTAAACGGTTTCTCTTGCACAGAATTCCACGCTGATTACGAAGATATGTATGGTGTTTATGTAAAAATTCCATTTGGATTCAGCAGTTATGCCCAATTGTTTCTTTGAAATTCGTCCCCCTCTGTATAGTTTGTTTCAGTGTCATGCTCACCACTATTTTTTACCTAGAAACTTACCAAAGTGACCCATTCACTCGAAATTTGACCAGGAATCTAAAAACTGGTCTCTGTTTCCTGAAATTCCTGTAGCTTTTTTAAAAAATGAAACATCTTCTTGAAAAAACAGACCTATAATATGCTTGAAAGCCAACTTACCGACCGATTTTTACAAAACAAGCCAATTCTCACTAAACTTAGTTTCTCTTGCACAGAATTCAAAGCTGATTACAGGCTATGTATGGTGTTTGTCGAAATTCCATTTAGTTCAAGAAGTTATGCCCAATTGTTTCTTTGAAATTCGTCCCCTTTGTATAGTTTGTTTTTCAGTGTCATGCCCACCACTATTTTTTTACCGTAGAAACTTGCAAAGTGACCCATTTCACTCGAAATTTGACCAGGAATCTAAATCTGGTCTCCCTTTCTGAAAATTCCTGTAACTTTTTTTAAAAATGAAACATCGCCTTCTTGAAAAAACGGACCTATTGAAGCGAAAACCAACTTACCGACCGATTTTACAAAACAAGCCAAATCACACTAAACTTAGTTTCTCTTGCACAGAATTCAAAGTTGATTACGAATATGTATGGTGTTTTGTCGGGGAATTCCCATTTAGTTCAGTTATACAATTGTTTCTTTGAAATTCGTCCCCTCTGTATAGTTGTTTCAGTGTCATGCCCACCACTATTTTTGACCGTAGAAACTTACCAAGTGACGCATTCACTCGAAATTTGACCAGGAATCTAAATCTGGTCTCCGTTTCACGAACTTCCTGTAACTTTTTAAAAATAAAACATCTTCTTGAAAAAACAGACCTAATGTGGCTTAAAGCCAACTTACCGACCGATTTTTAAAAACAGACCAATTCTCAGTAAACTTAGTTTCTCTTGCACAGAATTCAACGCTGATCACAGATATGTGTAAGCGCTTGTCGAAATTCCATATAGTTCAAACGTTACGCGCAACTGTTTCTTTGAAATTCGTCCCTCTGCCAATAGTCTGTTTCAGTGACATGCCCACCACTATATTTTTTTTACACTAGAAACTTACCAAAGTGACCCATTTCACTCGAAACGACCAGGGAATCTAAATCAGGTCTCCGTTTCACGAAATTCCTGTAACTTTTTTAAAAATGAAACATCTTCTTGAAAAAACAGACCTATTTGGCCCCGAAAGCCAACTTACCATTCGATTTTCAAACAAGCCAATTCTCAAGCAACTTAGTTCTCTTGCACAGAAATCAAAGCTGATTACAGTATATGTATGGTGTTTGTAAAACTCCACATTTAGATTCAAGAGGATTATACTTAATTGTTTCTTTGAAATTTGTCCCCTCTGTATAGTTTGTTTTCCAGTGTCATGCCCACCACTATTTTTACCGAAACTTACCAAAAGTGACCCATTTCTCCAGGGTGACCAGGAATCTAAATCTGGTCTCCCGTTTTACACCGGAAAATTCCTGCGCTTTTTAAAAATGACATCTTCTTGAAAAAACAGACCCTATTTGGCTTGACCCCAACTTACCGACCGATTTCAAAACAAGCCAATTCTCCGCTAAACTTAGTTCCTCTTGCACAGAATTCCCACGCTGATTACGAATATGTATGGTGTTTGTCGGGGGAATTCCATTTTAGTTCAGCAGTTATACCCAGTGTTTCTTGAAATTCGTCCCTCTGTATAGTTTGTTTCAGTGTCATGCTCACCACTATTTTTTACCCTAGAAACTTACCAAAGTGACATTTCCACTCGAGGGTGACCAGGAATCTAAGAGCGAATTTTCTGTTTCCTGTGAAAATTCCTGCTTTTTTAAAAATGAAACATCTTCTTGAAAAACAGACCTATTATGCTTGAAAGCCAACTTACCGACCGATTTACAAAACAAGCCAATTCTCACTAAACTTAGTTTCTCTTGCACAGAATTCAAAGACTGATTACGAATATGTATGAATTTGTCGAAATTCCATTTAGTTCAGAAGTTATGCCCAATTGTTTCTTTGAAATTCGTCCCCTTTGTATAGTTTGTTTCAGTGTCATGCCCACCACTATTTTTTTTTTTTTACCGTAGAAACTTACCAAAGTGACCCATTTCACTCGAAATTTGACCAGGAATCTAAATCTGAGGTCCCTTTCCTACAGAAAATTCCTGTATTTTTTAAAAAAATGAAACATCTTCTTGAAAAACGGACCTATTTGGCTTGAAAGCCAACTTACCGACCGATTTTAAAACAAGCCAAATCTCACTAAACTTAGTTTCTCTTGCACAGAATTCCAAAGTTGATTACACGAATATGTATGGTGGTTGTCAAGGGCCCATTTTAGTTCAGAAGTTATACTTAATTGTTTCTTTGAAATTCGTCCCTCTGTATAGTTTGTTTTTCAGTGTCATGCCCACCACTATTTTTTTTTACCGTAAAGGCTTGCCAAAAGTGACGCATTTCACTCGAAATTTGACCAGGAATCTAAATCTGGTCTCCGTTTCATCAAATTCCTGTAACTTTTTAAAAAATGAAACATCTTGAAAAAACAGACCTAGTATTTGGCGAAAGCCAACGCATCCCGATTTACAAGCGGGCCAATTCTCTCCAGTAAACTTAGTTTCTCTTGCCCAGAATTCAACGCTGATCCACGAATATGTATGGCGCATCCAGAGTTCACCATGATTCAAACGTTATACCCAATACGTTTTTCTTTGAAATTCGTCCCCTCTGCCAATGGTCTAGAACAGGGTGATAGTACACTATATATTTTTTACACTAGAAACTTACCAAAGTTACTAAGTTTAAACGAAATTTGACCAGGAATCTAAATCTGGTCTCCGTTTCCCAGAAATTCCTGTAACTTTTTAAAAATGAAACATCTTCTTGAGAAAAAACAGACCTATTTGGTACGGCCAACTTTGCGTAATTTTCAGAGCAGCTGATTCTGGTAGCTTGGTTTATGCTGCGAGATTTAAACTGATTTTGGTATGTATGGTTTGTCCGAAATTCCATTTTGAACTGGCAGATTGTTGTTTCTTTTGAAATTCGTCCCCTCTGTAAAAGTTTGTTTCAGTGTCAAAACATCACCACTATTTTTTACCCTAGAAGCTTTACCAAAGTGACCCATTTCATAGAAATTTGACCGGAATCAAGGCTGGTCTCTAGAACATAATTCCTGCTTTTTTAAAAAATGAAACATCTTCTTGAAAAAACAGACCTATTTGAGCGAAGCCAACTTACCGACCGATTTTACCAAGGCAGGCTGATTTCTCACTAAACAGTTTCTCTTGCACAGAATTCAAAGCTGAGTTACGAATATGTATGGTGTTTGTCGGGGAAATTCCACATTTAGTTCAGAAGTTATGCCCATTGTTTCTTTTGAAATTCGTCCCCTTTGGTATAGTTTGTTTCAGTGTCATGCCCACCACTATTTTTTTTAACGTAGAAACTTACCAAAGTGACCCATTTCACTCCGAAATTTGACCGGAACCTAAATCTGGTCTCCCCTTTCACCAATTCCTGTAACTTGTTTTAAAAAATAAAACATCTTCTTGAAAAACGGACCTATTTGGCGAGAAACCAACTTACAAACCGATTTACACAAAACAAGCCAAATCTCACTAAACTTAGTTTCTCGCACTTTGAATTCAGGCTGATTTTGAATATCATTGTGATTGTTTTGTCAAATTCCTTTTTAGTTCAGAGGTTTGTATTCGGTAGTTTCTTTGAAATTCTCGTCCTGTATAGTTTGTTTCAGTGTCATGCCCGCACTATTTTTTACCGTAGAAACTTACCAAAGTGACGCATTTCACTCGAAATTTGACCAGGAATCTAAATCTGGTCTCCGTTTCTGAAATTCCTGTAACTTTTTTAAAAATGAAACATCTTCTTTGAAAAAACAGACCTATTTGGCTTGAAAGCCAACTTACCGACCGATTTTTCAAAACAAGCCAATTCTCACTAAACTTGGATTTCTCTTGCACAGAATTCCACGCGGATTACGAATATACATAGTGTTTGTCGAAATTCCATTTGGTTCGAAATTATGCCCAATTGTTTCTTTGAAATTCGTCCCTCTGTATAGTTTGTTTCAGTGTCATGGCCACCACTATTTTTTTCTTTTTTTCCGTAGAAACCCCAAAGTGACGCATTTTACTCAAAATTTGACGAGGAATCTAAATTGGTCTCCGTTTCACGAAATTTTTTAACTTTTTAAAAAAGAAACATTTTTTTAAAAAAGACCTATTTGGCTTGAAAGCCAACTTACCGGGCCGATTTTAAAAAAAACCAATTCTCAGTAAACTTACTTTTCTTGCACAGAATTCAACGCTGATACGAATATGTATGGCGCTTGCGAAACCATATAGTTCAAACGTTTTCCCAACTGTTTTTTTGAAATTCGTCCCTCTGCCAATAGTCTGTTTCAGTGTCATGCCCACCACATTTTTACCCCAGAAACTTACCAAAGTGACCCATTTCACTGAAATTTACCAGGGAAATTTTCTCCGTTTCAGAAATTCCTGTAACTTTTTTAAAAGAAAAATCTTCTTTTAAAAAAGACCTATTTGGCTTGAAAGCCAACTTTTCCGACCGATTTTAAAAAAAGCCAATTTCATAAACTTAGTTTCTCTTGCACAGAATTCAAAGTGATTACGAATATGTATGGTGTTTGTCAAATTCCATTTAGTTCAGAGTTATGCCCAATTTTTTCTTTTTAAATTGTCCCCAAATTTGTTTGTGTCATGCCACCACTATTTTTTTTTCCCTGAAACTTACCAAAGTGACCCATTTCCTGAAATTTGACCAGGGAACTAAACTGGTCTCTTTTTTACGAAATTCCTGTAACTTTTTTAAAAAAAGAAACATCTTCTTGAAAAAAGACCTATTTGGGTTGAAAGCCAATTACCGACCGATTTTTACAAAACAAGCCAAACTCACTAAACTTTGTTTTTTTGACAGAATTCAAAACTGATTACGAATATGTATGGTGGTCAAATTCCATTTTGTTCGAAGTTATGCCCAATTGTTTCTTTTTAAATTGTCCCTTGTATAGTTTGTTTCCCGTGTCATGCCCACCACTATTTTTTTTTTCCAGAAACTTACCAAAGTGACCCATTTACTCAAAAAATTTACCGGGGAACCAAATCTGGTTCCCCTTTTAAGAAATTTGTAACTTTTTTAAAATGAAACATCTTCTTTAAAAAAGACCTATTTGGCTTGAAAGCCAACTTACCACCGATTTTAAAAAAAGAAACTCATAAACTTATTTCTCTTGCACAGAACAAAGTGATTACGAATATGTATGGGTTTTTCGAAATTCCCTTTAGTTCAAAGGCCCCCTTTTTTTTTTGAAATTGTCCCCTGATAGTTTGTTTCAGTGTCATGCCCACCCCTATTTTTTACCTAGAAACTACCAAAGTAATTTTTCCCCAAATTTGACCAGGAATCTAAATCTGGTCTCCGTTTCACGAAATTCCTGTAACTTTTTTAAAAAGAAACATCTTCTTGAAAAAAGACCTATTTTTGGGTTGAAAACCAACTTACCGACCGATTTTTAAAAAAAGCCAATTTTATAAACTTTTTTCTCTTGCACAGAATTCAAGCTGATCCCCAATAGTATGGGTTGTCGAAACCCATTTTGTTCAAAAGTTATCCCAATGTTTTTTTGAAATTCGTCCCCCCTGAAAAGTTGTTTCGGTCATGCCCACCACTATTTTTTTAATAGAAACTTACCAAAAGAC
>BMAV01014057.1:0-45182 GCA_019973955.1 Trichonephila inaurata madagascariensis
ATTAAGTTTTGCAAGTTTCCTCTCCTTTACCTTTTAACTGTAACTGTTAGTAAGCTGACAGTGATTCAAAGTAAATAAGCAACTTCTTTCGGAGTGTAAGGTTTTGACCAAGTATAAAAGTTAACATTGAATGTAAATAAACTTCAGAAAATAGGGACAATATATTTAAGATTTTTTTGGTGCACGATGCTTTTTTATCTTCTAGGTCAACCTATCTGAGCACCTACGTCTATTATATTTGCTTAAATGTAGAAAAGGCTAACCTAGTATTTGGGTTTATAACTTAAGTTGTTCATCACGTTAAAATGTCTCACATCTGTGATATTTGTTTTAAAAGTTTTAGTTGGCCATCTAGTCTCAGAAAACATTATACCATTCATACAAAAAAGCATTCTCATATTTGTGAAATTTGTAGTAAAAGTTTTAGTCGTACTTATGACCTAAAAAGACATTGTTTAATTCATACTGACCAGTGTTATTCTTGCGAATTTTGTAAAAAACCATTTTATCGTATGTTTGATCTCAAAAAGCATCTCACAACTCATACTGGAGAGAAAAATCTCAAATGTAAAACATGTAACATCAACTTCACCAAACAAACTGATTTTAATAAACATAATGCAACTCACACTGGAAAGTATCATGTTTGTGATCTTTGCAGAAAAACTTTTTGTTCGAAATTATCTCTTCTTCGTCACTGCATGAGTCATACTGGGGAGAAGCCTTTTATATGTGACTTTTGCAATAAAAGTTTCCGTCAGAACTATAACCTTAAAGTTCATCGTATGATGCATACTGGTGAAAGACCTTTTGCTTGTGAATTTTGTAATAAAAACTTTAGGTCTAAAAAGCACCTTCTCAAGCATCAAACTGTCCATAGTAAAGAAAAAAAATGAAATTTGTGAAGTCTGTGATAAAATGTATTGTGACAAATATTCCCTTATGAGACATGGAATTGTCCATACTGGAGAAAGACCTTATGTGTGTGAAATTTGTAATAAATGTTATAAAGATAGAAATAATTTGAGAAGACATCACTTGACTCATATGCGAAAGAAATCTGGTTAAAAGTTTTGTAAGTAGCAAAAACTAAAAATGAAATATATTATTTACAAAGTATGTTCTCTTATATATAAACTCAAAACTCACTGAATTTCAAAACAGACTTTTTAATAAATATGGGTTAAAATGTATAGAGGGCCCCTTGACAAAATTTTTAATTAATTTTGCCGACCACTAAATTGGTCGCAAACTATCAATGTATGTCAGAAGTCATACATAGATAGCAAATAGCTAATCCAAACTCACATTAACTATCTAAAAGGCAAATTTCAATCTTTTTTATATAAAACTATTTAACTTTAATGAATTAAAAAATAAATTTGATTACTAAAAATAAATAAACAAAAATTGGTACTTGCATATTATTGCAACAATCACCAACGTTCAAATTAATTCATCAAGTTGGTGACCCCAATTTTGCAAGTGTCGTATGCACTGAAACGGCAATCATGTTTTTTGTTTTTTATAATGTTGCCAATTGGTTGCAATAATTCGTACCACAAAATGTTTAGAAAATGCTTGCTTTTTTCAGAAATGTTCTTTCAAAGGAGGGTTTAATTCTTTTGATAGGTTTTATAAAGATGGGAAATAATTCATTTGGATTGCACATTTTATATATTTTTCACCACTTGTGAACTACACCATGGAATTGATTCTTATACCTATGGGTCTCATGTAGTGATTTTTTCTAAGAGTTCTACAAACCACCATTAGAGTTAGTGTGAACTTGAATTTTTAGATTTCTTAAAACAATGCTATCATGGACTAAAAGACAATGAAATTCATTTTCCAGACAATTGCTGAAATCACTATGGAGTTCTCCTTAATATTGTTCATGAGGAACTCAAGTTTGTTTGATCTGTCTTGAACCACAGTAAAAAAATACCTATCATCCTATTTCAATTCTTCCAAATACTGAGGTACCATTCCCTCTTTTACCTTGATTGTGTTTTCATTAATTTCTATCTTCAAACATACTACTTTCAAACACATCTAATCCATAACATCTATCATAATCTTCTTCAAGCCATCAATCTCAAAAGAAATAAAGTCACAGGAAGCCTTCCCCACCCACATATTTATCATCATCATTAATACCTGAGTTATATTTATTTTGCTTTCTTTAATTCAGCAGTTCTTTCACATGGACCTTCTAATATGAAGTACATTTAATCCTCTCTTAATTACAACTTTCCCAAATGTATCCAGTTGATTCTTTTTTTCCAACTTCATGCTTCTTATTCTTGTGTTTGATATTTTTAGAAGTCAAACTTTTTGGCATTTAACATTCTTACCTGACATTCATTTCTTTCTTTCCTTCCAAATCATAAAATAAAAATATAAATATTTTTTCTGAGTGGTGTTGTTCAGGAAAGTAGACTGAAGGCTCTGAACAAAAAATTTAAATAGAAGTTGAAATGAACTACATAATGAATTTAGAGGCCAAAGTCTTAGTTTTTTCACAAGACTGATGTAATGTTTTTTTAATGCATGCCTTTTTTCTTAAAAAAAATATGCTACAGATTTAAAGAATGAACTGCAATTGAGAATGAGACTTAATCAGAGTAATTTCACATAAAAGTGTATTACAGTTACCAAAATAAATAGTTCATTTTTTCATGAAGTGTAAGAAGTATCCTGTTTTCCACTCCAGTCATAAATATGTTTCTATTTCAACGTTGTTTTCTTGGTATGTTTCTTTCAATTTACATTTGTGTAAGTGCTTAAAACATTACTTTAATAATGTTCAGTTTTTGGTAATAATTTCTAATTCTATTATCAAGTAGAAAATTTAGTTGGATTCTGTCATAGTGTTCACTCTTAATTGTCATCAACTTGGTAAACTAAATGTGTTGTTGATTGTAATGAGACAAACAGGTAAGTTTGATACAGAAAAAGCATCCTTTTTGTCATTTTCTTTTATCTCCTAGAGTGGAAGTTACATTCGGATTGTATGATAAAAATAACATTTTCAGATGGAAATTTGATATAGTTTAAAAGGTATTTATTGATTTTTGGTTATGTTCATTTTTATAAAACAGTACATTTTCTTGGTAGTTTTGTATTACTTTACAAGTTTCCAATTTGGATTATTTACATGCATTATTGATTTCTTAATATATCTATTTTCAAATTTTTATTATCTAATCTCGCAATCTATTTAACACTTTTGATTTGGGAAGGTGAAATTTTGTTACATAATTTAATTTTTCTGCAAGTGTTCAAAAATATTTTTAAGAAAAGAAATGGTTTCCAACAAAATGTTTTTCAGCAAATATACATATTTTATCAAAATATATTTTATTCCTCCTCATTTGCTATAGAAGTTCAAATTTTAATTTTTGGATTAAGGTTATTGAGTTTTTCAAAAGATGCTTCCATATTATTATGAACATTTCTTAAATGGTATTTTTCTTCCGAAAAAGCAATTAAATACCTAATATGTTAATATATATTTTTTTAAAAAAATCCCTCACTTTATAAATAAAATGTATACAATTCATACATATTGGATTAGAAATTGATTAACTCCTTTCTTTGATGAATCATCATTAAGGTAATTGCTGTCTCATCTTTTCAATATGACCTTGGCATTGTTCATATATATATATATATATATATATACTGTAAGTTCTATTAAGAAAATTTTCATATCTTTTCAGCAGTGTTATTACTAAGCTATGATTTTTTTCATCAAAAAATTTTCTACCCATTTATTATTTAAAATTTCAATTGATTCTGATGTTCATAAATCGATTTTATCATTTATTGCTTATTGTTATTATTTAAACAATTCACTTTATACTTTATTTATATATATATATATTTTTTATAATCTTTTAAAACTAAAATTATCTTTTCTTTTTGTTTCTTAGGATTAACTTGAAAAACATCAAAGGGGTTCTTTGGTTTTCACTATGCATGTCTTTAAACAAATAGGTTAACATTTCATTATCCTCTAATGAAATTGTTTCAATTCAAACACCAAAACGCAAGGCTGAAATGGTAACTTTGGAATCAGACACTAGATGGCAGCACAACCTGGCATTACTGGTTGTGTATTTTATGGAGAGTTCTTAAGAATCCTACCACTCTAATCCAAGATATTCCTAATAAATTAGAAGTAATAGCATAAAAGCCTATGTACCATATCAAAAAGACCAACCATTGTAAATAAAAACTACTGATGACATCAACAGAAAATATTCTGAATGGCACTCAATAGAATGGGATGCTTTCGAATTGTGTGTGTACAATAAAGGCTAAAAAAAACTATCTTTAAGTATTCTTTAAAGAGCTCCTCAATTACAGATTTTTTCCCTCTGAATTGTATACAGCAACCCATATACTTGCTAGGCAGAAAAAGATCAGGAATAAAAGTGCTTGACTGGCCAGAGGAGGAGTTTTTCAGCCCAATTGTTTAATGCATGGTATACCTGCAGATTAGTAGTTCAAATCCAATACTCATGTTAGCAGAAAATCTATGTATTGTGAAAGTATTGTTATTTCACTGCAGTACCCTCAGTCTTGGATATGACCATTGTAATGTTGGAGCATAATCATGCAAATATGTCTTGCAATTTATTTGTCCATATCCTACTTTCAGGATGCCATTATAATCAAATATGCCTGGGTGAGGTAATTGGAACTGTGGATGCTTTTTTTGAAATGCCACACTGTAACAGATGATTCTTAATAGCATGGGTTAACACAGGTTATTTAGAAACAGATCCTAATTCTGGTTTGAAGATTTTTGATGTTATAGTGGGATTCAACATAGTCATGCATACAACATGCATTTTTCCACATTCAGTGGGAGTGGGCTAATGCAATCCTTTCACTTGATCGGTCTGTCCCCCTCCCTCCCACTGTTTATGTACTTAAATCATTGTGGCTTTAATTTCATTCTGCAGGAACAGCAATTTCTCAAAAAGATTATCCATAATCTCTGTAGGGGCTAATCATTAATGTTCTCAGGTGATTTTTATATTCTTCCAGTAGTGTATAGCTCATGTCTTATTTTCTCTGTTATATATATATATATTGCCATTATATATTATTATTATTTATTAACAATCTTAGACTTTGAATTATTTAAAGTTTGAAAATTAAATATTTATTGTTTTGGTTAAACTTTTATTGTTCAAACACACAAAAAAGAATTCATTATGTAAAAATTTATATGTTTCATAAATGAATTTTGCCGTTTTAAAATAATGAATAGATATTTTTTAATCTAGTGTGTGTTTTTACTATGTATTAATATGGAATAAACTATACAAATTTAAATTATGTGTTATTGTGTGAATAATGTTTGACTATGTATTTCAATAATAAATTACAAAATAATATGATTTTAAGAAACTGAAGTGAATTGTGAAAAGTTTTTTTTTTTTTTCAATTTCAGCAAATAAAAAGATATACTGAACTAAACAGAAAACACAGTAAAGTGAAATCTTGGAGGCCATAGCAATGTTTCTCAGTAATCCAGAAATTAATTAACCATCACTGCAAAGCCTAACAAACAATGACATATTATTTGCTACCTGAGAATTTCAGCTTAGGTCTTTTCTACATTTTTAGGGGAAAAAATAAAATTTTCTACCTAACATTTTACATTATAAAATTTAAACTATTTTTTTTTTAATAAAAATACTTTCTGCATCCAGGTGTAGGGGAAAATAGTTTACATGAAGGTGGGTAAAAGGATTCTCTCAGATAGAACTTTGTGGAAGATCCTTATGTTTTCAATTTCACAATCCTTAACATTAGATCGTTAATGCCCATCACTTGAACTGGTTCTTTGGAAGTTTACAATTTATTTATTATAGATTAATGTTATGTATATTTTCACACTTTCTTGTTGAAAAAAAATGTATCTAGGAAAAGTTTCCGTGAAAGAGAGAACACATTGTAGTAATCTTTGAATCCAGAATCATTTTAATTAAATTTCAAATCTTTAATTAATGATTTGAAGGCCTTGCATAATGAATATTTTCTTAAAATAAAATGGACAGAGGTGCTCTTCTAAGAAAATACAGTATTAAGAAGTGGAAATTTTTAAGGAATTCAATTTATAAGGACTTTTTTTTTTACATATTTTACACTAAATGAAACTTCTTAAGATTAACCTCATGCATTTTTTCCCTTTTTTCTTCATTCATTTTAATTATTGATAAATTTTATATCGGGGCTTATGAAGTATTGTTGACAAATTGGTTCAATTATATACATTTATTCATTTTAATTTTCTGAGATTTTTACTGTACTTTTTTATTACATTAAAACCAATGTATAAATCCTGAGAAATCGGTACCCAAAACAATCACCTCTTTCCAGTAATAATAGCACTTATACGACTGGGCCTTGAGTCAAACAAAGATTGGATGACATGTACAAGTACAGATGCCCAAGCAGCTTCAACACGATGCCACAGCTCATCAATCGTAGTGACTAGCGTATGGTGACTATCCAGTCTCTCGGCAACCATGGACCAGACGATTTCTATTGGAGGGAGATCTGGTGAATGTTCAAGCCAGAGGACAACAGCCGAACGTTTTCCGTATCAAGGAAGTTTCGTTCAATACCGCCAACTAGCGGTCGTGCATTATCCTGCTGAAACGTATGGTTTCGCAGGGCTCGAATAAGGGGTAGAGCCATGGGTCGTAACACACCAGAAATGTAACGTGAACTGTTCAAAATGCCGTTAATGCGAACAAAAGATGGCCGAAACGTATATGCAATAGCACTCTATACCATCACACCAAGTGATGGGCCAGTATGACAATGACGTATGCATGCTGCAAATGTGCTTTCACCACGATGCCGCCAAACACGGATGCGACCATCTTGATGCCGTAAACAGAACCTGGATAGATCTGAAAGAATGACCAATCGCCATTCGTGCGCTCATGTTCGTCGTTGATCATGTTATTGAAGATGCTTCTGTTTGTAATGCAGCGTCAAGGGTAGCGGCAGCCATTTTCTCCGAGCTGAAAGTTCATGCTGCTACAACCATCGTCGAACTGTTCGTACAGACACTTGTTGTCTTGCAAACGACTTCAATTCTTAACTCAGGGCTGTGGGTAATATGCCTGTCTTCTTGACTGCTAGTGATAGGGGGCCGTTAAGATCCAGCACGGCATTCCGTATTACCGTCCTGAACCAATCGATTCCATATTCTGCTAACAGTCATAGGATCTCGACTGACACGAGCAGAAATCCTGGTACGTTACAATTCGACTTTTATCAAAGTCAGAAATATGCTGGTAAGCATCTCTGCTTCTTACACGAGGCATCACATCACCGTTTCAGCATGCAATTTGTGTATGAGAAACCTTCTAAACAAATTCCTCATTTAAACACATTGTAGGTGTTGCTATCGGCACCTGCTATGTCTGATAGCACTGAAAAGCCAATCATTTGCATATCACAGCATCTTCTGTCGTTTAAATTTCACGTTTATTGCATGTCGCCTTCTTGGTGTATCAATTTTAATGGCCAGTAGTGTATTTATAATTAACAAACTCACAAAGGCTGTGAGTGTACTTGTTGTAAAGTTCGTGAATTTACAAATCTAATTCAGTTAATTGCTTTGAAATGGGAAAAAAAAATCGATCTTGATAAAATATTAAATGTTTTGAGTCATTGTACTTTCAGGCATGAAAAAAGTATTATTTTAATAATTTTACAGATTAATAACTAAAAAGGAGAGAGGGAGCATGGACTTCCAGTTACATATATAAACTGGCAGTAAGCTTTCAATTTTCTAAATGTCATAAAAATATCGCTGTACATCTGTACAATTACTCAACTGAATCCTCTATATGAACCTTGAAATGATGATATCGACAAAACTTCATCTAATAGAAAGACGGAATTAATAAAAACGACATTAGAACTCGGTAGTCTTTTTTTTTTCATAACCATTATTATTTATTGATGCTTCCGTCATGCTTCTATAGATAATCTTTAATTTGGAAAGAGGTAGGTAAAAAAAAAAAATGAAATTAGTGTGACATTGAATTTCGGGTAAAAAAAAGGAAGGGGTTTTATTGATAATAAAAATGAAAAAGGGGAATCATGTGGAAATATCTTTTTAATTATTGTAAGACCAATCGTGCTAATGTTTCTTGCTCTGCTGTAGCACTCTAATGACTCTTTAAAAACTGCCTAAAAAATAAATAATACATATAAAAATGCAGTTGCGTAAAGGGGAACATTTGGGCCCCCTACAAAGTCAGGTTTTGAGCCCCCAAGTTCGATTTTATTGGAGGCAGTCAGGCTTTGGACCCCTTAGAATCCTGCCCCCCCCCCCGCAATGCGGGGGTGTACATTACCACCACCAACCTTTTTAATTTATGAAAATACCTGAAGTTAATTAAGAAAAGTCAAATTAAAGTTATTTGTAAGCAGAGACCTCTTAAGGCATGGACCAACTGGGCCACGACCGCAATGAGGGTTCCTGGTCTCGTTCTCGACTTAGCCATGATAGGATCATAATTCGAATAATTTTAAGGGTCAAATGTTATTTCCGGTTGTATTCTTCGAAGAACTAGGTAATTTTGAACGATGAATCAACTGACTGTTTTTGTGTTGACCTTCGTACAGGCCACCATTCATCATCTTTACTCATTCAGTCAAAAAGCGGAAGTCGGTCGAGCCGGTTTGTGTGATTGTAAGTCATGCATATTTATGTGTTTCGGTTTATTGTTTGTACGAGTATTTGTGTGTGTGTGACAACACATGCTGTGTACTGTCTACTTTTAAGGGGCATACATTTGTGTAGGGGCCTAAGGCCTATACTTTTGAGTAGGGGCCCAAGGCCTAAAGAAGTCAAGGCATCTCTGTTTTTATAAGTAGTTCTAAGCCTCAGTCAATTTAAGTTTGCGTATAAATCTCCAAAATTTTTAGTGAAAAAAATCAACATTCAATTTATGTTATGTGTTCAATTTTGTTAATATAATTAAACAAATTTTGAATATCGTTATATATCCTCTAAATACTTTGGCTGCGGTCAGAGGCGTAACGTACAACCCCGCATCGCGGGTGGCCCAAAGCCTGACGAACACCAAGTACGTACCATTTGTAATATCAGACTTGGGACCCAAAACCTGACTATACAAACTGGACTGTTCTGGGTTTGACCTTATATTCTCCGTTACGCCACTGGCTGCGGTAAAAGTTCGTACATTCTTTTTAAACTGAAGCTTCAGAATTTGCAGCATTCGAAAATAATTTAAGGGAACATGGTACGATTTCTGCAAAAATTTTTAAATTAAGGATTTGAAAAAAAAAATTGGTTGCCTCCTATGTGTGTATACTATGTAAAACAGATTTTGTGCTCAAAAATTCGTAAAAAGCTAGCCATATAATTTTTTTTAAGGAAAAAACTTAAAATTTGTGAAGTGATTTTAAAATGCTACTCCTCCAACAAAACTTTACGTACACGTATGAAATTTGATTTACAAGTACATCAAACTATGTGTAACAAAAGTTGGTATGGGTTTTGCGGTAACATGATTGGTATTCGTATAATACCTCTTTTTATGAACGCTTATTGGAAATTCCTTAAAAAGTGTATAAATTCTGAGTTCAATTATATTTTTTAAGAAAATAAGTATTGCTTTGATTTAAAAAAGGCATACCAACTTTTGTGTTACATGTACTATTAACAATAGGTAAAAAGAAATTCAAAGCATTAGGCACAATAGAAAAAAAAGCCTTAGCATTTTAAATGAAGACAAACTAGTTATTTTATCTTTCTGAAATAAGTAAGTTTAAAGTTTTGTGATTTGCCATAGGGATGTGAATAAAAACGAACGTATAGCTATCATAATTCTGCGTTTTTTAAGTTTAGAGCTTTTAAATTTTGTGAGGTTATAGAGAAAAGTATATATAAAGAATAATTTAGGCTAAAAAAATTAGATTTGATTTTTTGACCGATTTTGGTCAATTGAATCGTACTGTGTTCCCTTAATAGTTTTGTGACATCCAAAGAGGAAAATATTCCCACAACATAAACACATAAATAATTTCTCTGTAATATTGTGCATGAAAATTCAAACCCAAAGTTACAGTTTCTCTAAATTTTTCCCAAAGGAAACAGTTTACACTTATTAGTATTATTCTAAATAAAAATTGATTTAAAATTTTAAAAAACATTTAATATTCTTATTCAAAACAAGTAATATAAAAAAAAATTAAGTCAATTCCTACTTAAATCAACAAAGAAAATTTTTATTTTAGCTACTTTTTATTAAATAGTTACAATTAATATGAATATGTATATACATATGACAGAATCACAACATTAAGTGGTAATTAATTTTTATTCATTATCATTTAAGTATCGTATTGTCATCCAAAACAATCGTATATATAAAATTTCAGTTCAACTGAATACTTTAACACGCGAGAAAAAAAAATCCTTTCAAGTTTTGACATAAGTCGCCAAAATGGTCGCTAAGTCGCCAAGAATGATGCCAACGTGGCTGTATTTCTAATTCTTTAAATAATTAGTTTTAATCAATTACTTTTTATTCATTATAATTAAATTATTGTATTGTCATCCAAAATAATCATGTATATAAAATTTCAGCTCAATTGAGCACTTTAAAATGTATTTTATTAAAGACTGAAAATTCTACAAAGATAAATAAATAAATATATAGAGAGTGTGAGCTAATAGTAGGGATTGAAAATAATAGTTACAAATTTTTATTTATCTGAATACTTTCTCTCATATTCTCGCCTCTTTAGAAAAAAATGATATCTTCTATATAAAATCCTTAAGTATTCACATGATCGTATGTTTAATAAATACCGTTTTATATGTACGAATATATTTCATTCATATTGAAAGGTACTAATGAAAGAATGAAAAAAAATTAAAATCCAATCATTCTCTCTTTAACTGATAAATATTTATAAATAAAAAAATTACTTTTTTTAAGTAAAGCAATGCTTTGTAGTAAAATCATAATGTTTTGTAGTAAAATATCGCAATAGATCTTTTATGACGTTTTTTAGCGAAATTCAGGACATAAATTGGTCAAGGGATGTCATTGAATTTACTTAACTACTCTTACTATTAAGTAATCTATATATATATATATATATATATTTAAATGAATGTTTGTATATATGATTTCTTCTCACTCCAACACCGTACAACCGATCTCTATCAAAATTGGCCTTTATATGTATTTTTTTGTGCTATCTTCTTTGTTACAGCTCCCCACCAGGTGGCTCTACAACATATCAACTTCTGCACCGTTCAATCAGTTGCCAACAGGGTCACCAAAAATGACGCCAGCTTGGCTCTATCACCGACATTTCGCTATGTTTCCATTGAATCGCCATTATAACGTAAAAAAGGCGTTGCTTGCGAATATTACAATTTTAACAAAATAAAATACAATAGAAAGTAATATTAATGTATTACATATTCTGATATAAATTATTTACACTATTTTAAAAGTATTCATTATACAAAATTTTTAACAATATGTTACTTTTACTGTGCAGACATCAGTTTAGTCAAAAATCGACCCACAAAGGAGTTACAGGGGCATTATAAATAAAAAAAAATCCTTTTATCAGCTATTAAACCTACAGACTTAAAATTTAACATATGTGATTTGTTTTCAGATGAGATTTTCAAAAAGGTTTTTTTTTTTTTTTTAATTTGCAATTTACGTAAAATTAACTCATTAAAAACGTCTTGATCCTTCAATATGTATTGATAAATTTTTCAATTCACCCATCGAAAGAACGGGTATACCAGCTAGTTCATATATAAATACGGGAGAGGGGGGAAAGTCAGCTATTATTCTTTATATTTATTTCTTTGCATAAAATACAAAAAAAATTTTTTAAAAAAATAAAAGATAAGTAATTATATTTTTATCACAAACAGTAATATTGAAATTTTGAAAATGGTTCTACCTTACTTTTGTGTATTGCAACACATATATTTTTTTTCTAATATTTTTTAATAGTCTCTTTAATGCTTATATTTAGCCTTATCTCATTCCATTCAATCATGATTTTTTCGTGGAACCCTTTTTAAAATTCTGTCTACCTGCGCTAATTTTTTCTCTCTCCAGTGGCTTATTGCCAAATTGAACAATGCCAACTACTAAAAATTAACATTAAACATTTTTTATGGCTGTTAGTCAAAATCCACAAGCGCGGGGTTTTTTTTTTCCCGCTGAAATCAATGATTTCTATATTAATTCGTTACATTTCTCAGAAATTCTTTCTTATTTGGCTCAAAAGTTGATGTCTATTATGTGATAAATCATGAGTTTGATCTGTGTGCATGATATCTAACAATATACTTTATTTTGTATTTTGATGAATTTTGTTTCTTACTAGGTTTAATTTGCTAAGAATTCGAGAACTTATTTTATGACATGTACATAAAATTCTAGTTATCTAGTCAAAGCGTTTGAAACTATAGCTCAGTTGACCTTATTATTAATCAGGAAACACTTGCACCCCAACTAGCATTTTAATTAGGGATTCTAAATTTGAAACAGTTACCTAATTCGTATATCAGCGATCAATGTTAAAAAAAAAAAAAAAAAAAATTAATATTTTTATTATATAAATTTTTAAAATTTAATATATATTTTTTGTCAGCTTTTTATTTTAAAAAAAAAAAAAAAAAAAAAAACAAGCTACTTGAAATAAAGAGACGAATTGCATTACTTAGATCTGGACTCTCTCTTTTATCCAGAAAAACACAAAGCTATTACTCTTCAAGATCCTAATACATCATGTCCTAACTAACACTTCTAAGACTAGGATTATGATCTTGAAGGAGGAAAGGATTTGGGTTTCAAAGCAATTCACGTACAGGAAAATGGTATCTAGCACAGAAGATGCAACACTGAGAATTGTAATGATCAAAGAGCCAGATGTTGCTCATTATACATTAAAATAAGCCACCTCTATTATACAGAGCATGTTGTTTATATGAACGACAATTAACTTCTAAAAGAAATTTTTCCGGTTAGACCGTGTAATATATAAGAGGAAGACCTAGATTTCGATGGATAGATGCAGTTGAGGAGGTTTTGTTTGGTCCTTAAAACTAAGAATTTGAGGGATTTTGCTGTAAGAAGAAGTGGTTGGAAATGTGTGTGTGTGTGTGTCTTGTTCAGATGGTCTTGGACCATATTGGTCTGTATCGCCATAGATGTGATAATGAAGATATATAAAATTCAAAGCATTCATTATACATAGGCGTTCTACTAAGTACTTCCTTTTAGATAACTTTAGAAGTAAATAATAATACATTGATAAGGAAAAGTCTCATAACTTTATATGAACAGAGCATGCATATCTTAAAAGGAAAACAGTAAAGGGTATGGAATAATTTATATTATATCAATTATGTATGTATGTATATACACTCATGTCCATAAATTAAGGATAATGCCAGCTAAGGGAAATAAAGGTTCAGAAACAAAACAAACGGGACTTATTCACTAAACCCATTTATTAAGGTATCCGACTACGTTCGGAACCGTGATTTTGGAAAAGCGTATAAATGGATAATATTTATGATATTTAGTGTCACTTAGATTAGAAAATGTATATAAAATTGTTTTAAGAATAGTATTACAAATAAAAATTATTTAAGTACAATATTTTGACAAAAAATGAACATATAGAATGACCCATTTTCAAAATATTCTCCTTTTGTGAAAAATGCTTTTATTATAATAATATTTTGCCTGTATATAACTCAGACCTCTGTACAGAGGCTCAACTAAAATTTTTGAAATAGTATATTATTTAGAAGTGGGTTTATAAATGTTTTACGACAACAGAGGGGAGAAATTTTAAGAAAAAAACGCCGATAATTATTTCAATGGGTTGTAACTCTGAAAATATTGTGAATTTTTCAAAATTCATAGTCGAGCCTCTGTACAGAGGTCTAAGCTATATACAGGCAAAATATTATTATAATAGAAGTATTTTTCACAAACGGAGAACATTTTGAAAAAAAGGTTATTCTAAGTTAATCTTTTGCCGAAATATTGTATTTAAATAATTATTTTGTCAAAATGTCCTTAAAACAATTTTATACATGTATTCTAATCTAAGTGACATTAAATATCATGAAAATTATCCATTTAAGTGCCTATTTAAAATCACGGTTCCGAACGTAGTCGGATACCTTAAATTAGTATATCAAACATATATGTATTGTAGGGAGACCGATATATCTTTGCTTCCTTCGGGGGGGGGGGCTTCTTGGAGAAGATGAAAAGAACAGCTGAATTTTTCAAAGCCTCATCAACAACCATATCAAATCTATGGAAAAAAAATACACGTCAGCCTTAGTTACTTGAAGAGACTGCGAACAGTAATGTTGCCAATTCCACCTTAAAAATTCGAGGTGGATTACTTCTAGTTATGTATTAAAAACTTACCAATTCCTCAAATTAGAAAATACACATATCAGTTTCCGTTTATCACTAGTCTATTGGTTTTTAATGCAGAATTTGAATAAAATCATATTTTAATATTTACTACAAATATGAAAAAATATTCTGCAGCACTCATTTGCTTATTGTTTTTACTTAACTTTATTTTTTTATTTGAATCTTGTGGCTTAAATTTAAATAAACATTAGTATGTATATGTAAATGGAAGTATTAAAAATTTTATCATATAACTCCTAAATAATAAATAGTACACCTTTTTTTTTACTGAAGCTTACTAAGGATCAATTTTTAAAGACATATTGTCTATGATTACTTCTTTTTATTTAACATTCTGTTATGAATCAATAATTATGGTAACATGTCAAAAACTATTTCTTAGAAACTTACTGTTGCTACTTTCCTACTGTTTTGAAATGAAAAAGATCTAAAAAATTAATAAATTAATGTGTCAAATAATATGCCAACATTCCAAGATTGTATACATTCAATTTTAAAACAAGTAATATAAAAAAATTAAGTCAATTCCTACTTAGATCAACAATGAAATATTTTATTTTATCTACTTTTTATTAAATAGTTACAACTAATATAAATATATATATACATAGGACAGAATCACAACATTAAGTGGAAATTAATTTTTATTCATTATGATTAAAGTATCGTATTGTCATCCAAAACAATCGTGTCTATAAAATTTCAGTTCAACTGAATGCTTTAAAACGTGAGAAAGAAACCTATTCAAGTTTTGACACAAGTCGATAGAAATGATGTCAACGTGGCTGTATTTGTAATTCTTTAAATAATTCGTTTTAATCAATTAATTTTTCTTAATTATAATTAAATTATTGTATTGTCATCTAAAATAATCATGCATATAAATTTTCAGCTCAATTGAGCTCTTTAAAATGTATTTTATTAATGATTGAAAATTCTACCAAGATAAATAAATAAATATATATATAGAGAGAGAGTGCGAGCTAATAGTAGGAATTGAATAATATAATGAATTACAAAATCAATAATAAATCCTTGTATTATTTAATTTTTGACATAAGATTTGAATTCTTAAGTTTTATATTGAATTAAAAGTTTCCCAAGTTTGAAAAATCCCCATAGGAGATCCAACCTTCCTTTTCAACAATAATTTATTTTATGTATAAATCTTAATAATTTCATGAACTATTTAAATGAAAATTTATTATGGCTGCTGTATATAATATTTGGGTTTTTGTAATTTATTAAAAATATTCATGCTTCTAAGAGAAATTTTTTTAAAGTATTTAATTTAATTATAACCAAAATTGAGATCTTGATAAAGATGAATTAAATTTGAGAGCTTCGTCGGACGTTAGGTCGATGAGGCTCTCTTTTAGATGCATCCTGAAATTTTTCTGCAAACGGATCTATTATGCACTTATTACCATGTCTGGGAGATTCCAAGTGCTTTTGAAATAGAGTTACTACTTGTTGGTTAACATCGTTTTCCTTCATGTATTCATCAAAATTAGAAAACATTTGAAACATTTCTGGGGACCAGCGAAATTTTCTCGCGGACCATCACTTAGGCGACCGCCGCTCTTAAGAATATCAATCAGAAATTCTACTACTGAGTAAACACTTGGTTTGTACTCTGAATAGGGTATTGTTAAATGCTTAAATAATGGATATATATATATACTCACTACACGCTCACTCACAATAAGATCTCCTGAACTATTACACCAACAGATTTGAAATTTGGCAGACTTGTTTCTTTTGTTAAGTACAGATCCGCTATAAACAAATTTGGGGAAAATAGACCCCAAAGAGGATTGTGGAGGTGTTATAGGAAAAAAAACACAAGGAGGGGGGTGAAGAAGGACACTTAAAAGATAAATTTACTTCCATTTTAAAAAGTCAAAGGCTATTCTTTTTAAATCAAGAGACGCGCGAGGACTACAAGAAAAAAAAATGTTTTTCAACACAACCGAAACCTTAGTGCTAGGACTTAGGTACTGATAACTTAAAAACAATATATACAGTCAGGCAGCCTCATGAAATACCCAGCGAAGCAGGCAAGTAGAGGCTATATTATATACCAACGATACTCAACCTGCGGTCCGCTGGCCACATGTGGCCCACTGGGCCTTTTGAATTGGCCCGGTCATGGCCCATTGCTTTAAAAAAATTAATTTCTTTATAAAAATTTTGTGGGGAAATTCTTTGTTAACAAATCAAATATATCAACTTTGATTTTTGCTGACGATTTCGTACGGATTCGTATTGATATATATTTTTTGTCTGATTAGTGATAATAGACAGCAGTGGAGTAACGACCTTTTTGTGAGTGAAACTAATTTCTTTCGTATCTTTCAAGCGAAAAATATTCGAAGAAAATAGGTTCTTTCAAGATGATTGGGAAGTTGACTATTCTGTAGTGTGCAAAACAAGCATGGATCAGTAATTGTTTGATTTGTCACAAAAGTGTTGTATTTAAAAAATACCTATAAACAGGAATTGTTAAGTGACACTTTTCCTCGAAGATATCTTTCAAGATGTGATAAATACGCTTTTTTGAATAAACAAACAACAGCAATCACTGTTTCTGTCAGTAGTAACAAAGGCACTGTATGAAATTTGTTATATTATTGGTAATCGTATTTAACTGTTTACTGATACAGAAATTGTGAAGAGAAGTGATTATTAAAAGCTTCCAATTGAGAACAACTCAGTGACAAAAATAAAAAATCTGAAAAATAATAATTAAATAAAGCAAAATAGGAGTTTTAATACTTCGATCAATTTTCCACATTTTAAGTTTTCTATGTTATCTTGGTCTTAAAGCATTTCCCCACCTCCCACCCCCTCCATTAATCCTCATGTTGAGGCCCGCGTGAAAAATCTATCATATGCATGCCACCCGCGTGAAAACACTAATACAGTGTTCCGCAACCCCCGGTCCGCGGACCGGTACCAGTCCACGGATCAAATGGTGCCGGGCCACCTAAAGCACATTAAACCACTGCCATTTTATTTAAAGTGGTGCATTTCGCTCGGATTTGAGCAACTTTCCACGGAAATCACTTTATATTCCACGTTAAATCACTTTTATTCATTTTTGGTGTAACTATATTTTATTCTGAAAGCATATTTATAAATGTAACTAAATTAAAATTGTTGAATCAAAACAATCTAAAATATAAACAAAACATATTCATTCCACCCTCAGCGGGCCGCGGTAAAGTTATCAAACGTTCACCGGTCCGCAGCGATAAAAAGGTTGCGGAGCACTGCACTAATATATGTATATGGCTCGGCAGAAAAACAGGTTGAGTGCCCCTGTTATATGCCATATGTTTATTTTGTGAGATTAATTAACAAAATTTCATACTTATAACTATTAGTATAATGCAGAACTACTTGTGAATTTTTTGTTGGAATTTTTTTTATAAATATAATTTGAGGGCACAAAAATGTGTGATGTTTTTGTAGTAAATACCTAATTACAAATTTTCAAGAATGTTACAAAAACAACTTTTAAATAAAAAAAAAGACATTATGATGGGTCAAGAACGATTTAGGTTAAATTAAATAAGTAAAATGCAACAAGGTATTTTTTTTTCTTTTGATCGAGCGATATTAATCTTTGCACATCGAATACATAATTATATTCTCAACTAAATGCTATAACTTAATTGTTATTTAATGATAACATCAACTGAATTGCTTTTTGTTACTTTTTTTCATTGAATCAAAAACACATATAAGCAAACAATTTGCTAACAAGTAATATAAAAAAAAAATTTTTTTTAAGTCAATTCCAACTGAGATCAACAAAGAAAATTTTTATTTTAGCTACATTTTATTAAATAGTTACAATTAATATAAATATGTATATACATATTACAGAATCACAACATTAAGTGGCAGTTAATTTTTATTAATTAACATTAAAGTATCGTATTGTCATTCAAAACAATCCTGTATATAGAATTTCAGTTCAACTGAATGCTTTAAAACAGGAGAATTTTTTTTTTTTTAAAGTTTTGACCCAAGTCATTAAAAATGAAACCAACGTGGCTGTATTTGTAATTCTTTAAATAATTAGTTTCAGTCAATTAATTTTAATTAATTATAGTTAAATTATCGTATTGTTACCCAAAACAATAGTGTATAGAAAATTTCAGCTCAAATGAGAGGTTTAAAATGTGAGAAAAAACCTTTTCAAGTTTTGACACAAATCACCAAAACGGTCGCTAAGTCTCCAAAAATGATGCCAACGTGGCTATATTTGTAATTCTTTGAATAATTAGTTTGAATCAATCAATATTTATTAATTATAATTAAATTACTGTATTGTCATCCAAAATAATCATGTATATAAAATTTCAGCTCAATTGAGCGCTTTAAAATGTATTTTATTAACAATTGAAAATTCCACGAAGATAAATAAATAAATAAATATATAGAGAGTGTGAACTAATAGTGTAGGAATTGAAAAATAAGAATAAAAGCAAGCTCAGAACGTTCTAAAAATAGTTTATTCTTGAATATAACACTGAATTTCCATGAACACTGAAATTTACAATAAGCCACGCGTAAGTTCATTATTACAATAAAATATTTGCAGACAACTTTTCCAAATAGCAAAGAAATTGCACTTAGGCTTGTTTTAATAAGGCAATCAAATCACATCAGTTGCAACAATAAAGCTCAAATGATAAATGCTAGTTTTTATTTAAATTCTCTCTTTCTTACTTTTTTTACAATACCCAGATCCACACACAAAGATTCTATAAATCTACATTCGGTAGGTTAAAATTCTAGTGTATTAAAAATACTTCATTTCTCACACACAAGAGTATTCTTAAAAATATAACATTTGCAGATACCTACATACATTCTTGCTTCTTAATTAATAACTAAGTTTTACTAATAGTACTCTTTACTGAGTACGTATTATCTGATTGTTTACAGTAATGAATACCATCATTTAAAACTATGTACAAAATATATATAGGTTTTATAAAAACCACTCTAAAATATTTTTTATGAAAAATATTTCTCAGAAACATATATTTCACATATACGTGTAATTTATATGTCTATAATTGAGCAATCTGTACAATTGAAAGCATTTCGTACTCTTTTCATGAATTAGTGAAATGATATAATTGCTAAAATATCCGCATTTATAGGACTAGACGGTACTGTATATATAATTAATAATATTCTTTATTGTAATACAATATTACATTCCATCAACCTATAACAAAACATCGATTATTAATCAACTATAAACTAATAATCTAACTGGCTAAATTCATGTGACGTCACAGTTACATGATAATAATTATCACGTGTTTTCAGCCAATCAGTTCATGAACTCATGTGAAGTTAAAGTCACATGATAAATGCACAATCACGAGTTTCCTGCCAATCAGTTCTGTTGGCAACTTTTGCTTTTTGCAAAAAAAAAATAAATTTTTTTTAATGTACATATTTGTGTGTGTGTGTGTCAACAATGATAATGCACAGATAAAAAAAATATGCACATGATTTAAAAAGATTATAACATAGGTATTGTAAAAAACCTTTTGAAGAATTTTAATGCGAGGAACATCTGTTACAAATTATCAAATTTTAAATCTTATCTAAATTTTACAAGCAGAACAACGAATATAAAACTAATGGTAGCTTTGAATTCAATATAGAGTACGTGATTGTTTTTATCACGTGACCATTATAAATTTAATCCATCGCTTAAGGGCTTTTTTTTTTTAACTCAACCGTGTAAAACAGAATAAATAATTGTTTTGGTCTTCAACAGCGTACTTTCTGCAAAGTACGAATTTTTTTAAAAAATTTAAACACAAAAGGTAGGTACTTAAATTTAAAATTAATTAGGATTCAAAATTATAATTATAATTTATGAATAAAGTTTTTTCAAAATTAATTAATGAATCTAGTAAGCAATACTTATAATTTTTTTAACAAAAAGAAATAAGAGAAAATATTTAGCTTAATAAAAAAGACTGTTACCTGCATATTTTATTTTTAAAAATTTAAAAATTATTTCAAAAAATGATTTGTTTAAATGTACAGGGTGTCTACAAATTCGCTGGATAATTTCGTAAGTTAAGAACTACCAAAATATTACGTAAAATTAAACAGTTTAAAACTCAGACTGATAGTAATACATAATAAGTTTATTCATAGATAACGTTACTTGTCATAACTGACGCAATCTTTTAGCGACCGGATAATTATTCTTTGTTCGGTATTACAATGATGGAGACGTAGAACAGTGCTGAAAAAGGGAAATAATGCCTTTGGTTTCATGAAAATCATTCTACTGTGCACGCGCGATGAAATTCTGTTCAAGAGATTACAAGAAAAAAGCCCCGAAAAAGCATGGTATTGAATCTGCACTGCAATTAATTTGATTGACGGAAACACATTGACAAATCTGTGGCAAGAACTGATTTACCGATGGGACATTTGCAAGGTAACGAAAGAAAGCCACATCGAACATTTGTGATAGTGATAAACTTGAACTATTTTTCTACCTTACAATATATACTTTAATTTTTTTTCCGGTAAATTACATGCAATATAAATCATTCTTTTTGCCCAACTTACTTGTAGACATCTTGTATTTTATTACAAATGCTGTATTTGATAAATGAAAAGTTTGATTACATTTCTTCCTCAAACAATTCTTATTTAAAAATATGTAAAATGTTATATTAACAGTATAATATTAATTATATACTTACAATTTACAGTTACATGAAATATTCTGGCGAAGAGTAAGAAATGATAAGATCTTTTGACGTAAATTAAGACACAAAAGTCGTGAAAATTGCAATGCCATATGATCAACAAGAATTGTATTTTTTAAAAAAAGGAAGATTGTAAACAATTACCTAAAAGTCAGCGTATCGTAGCTATTTTAATCTTTTTTTTCTCATAGTATTTTTGCTATTTATTTCAAAATAGCAGTAATTCTGCCTACTATTTAAAGCAATTATTTAAAGAAAACAGTCTGTTCGTTGCAAACTTTTTTTAGAAAAAAAGTGCAAGCTCGTCAGTGACATCATTAAACAACGTGCTCTAATGGACGGAAATTAATTTGTTCCTTTTCAAAAGTTTTTAAAAAGTTATGAAATAATGCATAGTATTAGTATGAAATATATGAAAACAAAATTTTTTTATAAGCTGCTGCTTTTAGGTATTTGTTATACATTGTATTGAAAACTCTGATTTTTATATGTTTAGAAATTCATATTATATTTTAAATGAAAATAAACTGCATTAACTATGAACTGCAGTTCATAAGATTGCAAATTAAAAAATATGAGGCAATCAGAAACTTCATCTATTATATAGAAATAAACTTTTTTATGACTTCATGTAGTATTATTAAGGAATTCTGTTAATAAAGCTAAAATTTAACAAAGAGTACGAAACACTTTTCACAAAACTAAATCGATATCAAAGTGTATTTAAAGGCTCATATAAGATTAGACTAAATGATATTGCTTTGGTCGTTGGTGTAGTATCTTGTTTGTGTTGAATACAACAGCTCTGGCTATCTTCAAGGAAAACTTTTTTAAGTTGTTGCTTATGTCACCTAATCGACAGTAACGTTTTTAAGTAATGAGATCATGCTATTTAAATGCATGTTATTTGCAGTTTGACTATTTACAATTGTTTTCACTTATACACTTCACAAGATGAGTCGACAAATTCCTATTTTTAGAAAGTGAAAATCTAAAGTAGTCTTCTTGAACATCCACCAAATTATATATTATTCCTTGATTTCTTTTATTTCATTCGGTATGATGTTCATTTTAACTCGAGCATCTTTATATTCTTCAATATTGATTCCTAAAATGAATTGTTGTGTTTTTTTTTTAATTTATTTAGGTGCTGAAAGTTTTTAAACAGTTTACATTCTTTTCAGTTATTTAGGAATAATAATTTCTAATAATGAACTTTTTGCCTTTTTTTTTATTTATTAATTGCGTAATTCTTTGTAAAATCATTTTTATACTATTTCGCGGCCCCCCCCCCCTTATATTTGAAAATATTGAGTTGTTTGGAAAGTAATTTCGTTTTTCCCAAACTAGTGTCTAAATCTATTTATCACAGCCAACTTTACATTTTAACCACATTGCCATTACATTTTGACTGCTGATGTAACAAGGCTTTCTTGTGAATAAGTTCGATTGATTTTGAGCTGCAGTATTTAGTTGGTGCCGTATCAAATATGGGAAGTGAAAATCATTACTTTGAGCATATTTTGCTTTTTTACTATTGAAAAGATAAGAAATGGTGTTCAATCAAGAAGAAAATAGATCGCAAGTTTCGTTTCTTCTTATGTTTGATTTCCTACTTAAGAATAATCTTTCTTCTCCAATTTTTTTCTCTTTCACTTTTCTTCTCTCGTTCACTCGTTGGAGTTGAGTGAAAGTGGGCTGCATGGCAGTAATATATTTAAATAAAGAAAATAAAACTTCATGGGAAAAAGTGAACATGATTTTTTTTTTTACTTAAAGAAAACACACTCCTAAAAGGTTTTCAATTAAAACTATGCTCGCGTCGCCGACGCGAGCATGATTACCGACTGGAGCCAAGAAAAGCCGAATGAATATAACGCTTCCAAACCTGACGCTTAATTTAGATTCACTCTTCAGCAAAACGCGCCTAAGAAAGTTATCACTTCAAAAATTATCCGATGTGTATGAAGAAGATGTATTGATAGAAAGCAGTGTCAAAACTAGTTTGCAAAATTTCGATCCGACATTTTTGATGTTGAAGATGCACTACATTCTGGAAGGTTAGTTGAAGCTGTGAAGACACAGTGATGGCATTAACTGATTCAGACCTCCAAATAGCAACTCGTGAGATCGATGAGAAGTTAAATTTATTGTGAATTAGATACGTTCATAATAATTTGAAAAGCCTAGGTTTAATCTCAAAGCTCGACATATGAATTCCTCACGTTCTTACGGGAAGAAATTTGTGTCATTGTTTTGACGTCTGTGATTTGCTTCTTTAACATCAAGAAAATGATCCAATTTTGAAGCGCATCATCGCTGGAAACAAGACATGGGTTGTCTACAACAATATTAAATGCAAGAGGTCAGGGAGTTAAAAAAGATAAATCGGCTCAAAGCTTATCGAAAGCCAATATTCATCAAAAAAAGGTTATGCTATGGCATCTTTTGTGTGTGTGTGTGAGGGGAGGACAGGGTCTTCTATTAGACAACACAGCGATTAATTCTGATGTGTACTGTCATCAGTTGGACAAACTGAATGATTCACTTAAACAGAAAAGACTAGATTTGATCAACGGAAGGATAAGGTAACAGAAGATAAGACACCAAGATAAGGCGAGATCGCAAACAAGTTTGGTAACTCACCAAAAGCTGTTACAGTTTGGATGGGATCTTCAATCCCACCCAACATATTTTTCAGATATGGCCCCTTCTGATTATTATTTGTTCCGTTTACAAAACGTTTTAGTTTAAGTCTCTTTACTTCAAATGAAAATCACCTTAATCATTTTTTATTTATTTATTTTGCCAGCAAAGAACAAAAATTTTATGAGCGTGGAATCATGCTAATGCAAAAGATTTTGGACAAAAATGAACAATTTAGAATTCAATGAAATATTTTTAACTATAAGAAAATATATTCTTTCATTTTCATGAACAAAAGGAAAAATAAAACCCGAAATTACTTTCCGAACAACCCAATATATTATATTGTTAGTCTTCAGTGTATTCAAGTAATTTTACAAGTGTAACACAATCAGAACTTATTCTCTATCCTATTCTCTCTTCATCTATTTCTTATTTCAAGGGAAACAAAATAATTATCTTAGGAATTTCATTCACGTAGTTTTTCATCTTTTTTCCGTGAACTTTTTCTTTCTTTCATTTTAAATGAACTGTAATATCTACTCCTGGCCTTTATTTTATTTTTTTTACATTTTATATTCTTTCATTTATTTATTTTACATTTTATATTCTTTTATTTATTTATTTTACATTTTACATTTATCTTTTTTTACATATGCATAGCTTTACTCATGATTGTGCTATTCGATACTTTATAGATGCCTCATGAGTTTTGAACTATATTCAATACTGTAGTTTCAAAGTACAAGTTTGATTACAGGAATCGTTTTAATTTCATCATTACCAATATAGAATATAACGCAAAATTTGCTATGTTTCTGTTTTTACAAGCTATGAGATTAAAAACGATTTGATGCAATTCTTCAACGTGTCTCATTTACGTGTATGGTAATTCTCAATATGTTAAAGATCTTCTCAAATACTCGACAACTTTATAAATTGATAAATCATTTCCATTTCTTACTATTTTTCTACTTTCCTCATAAAAGGAAAAAAAAATTTGTGAATATACAAATTACAACGTTTTAAGGCACTTGTTAATGCCACCGGTGCATGCGATATCTATATCTTGATCTATAAGGCTTTGGTCTCGGAAACATGTACCTTTGCTTGTACACCAGTTTTTCAGTAAAAATGGGCTCTTGAGTCGTCAGATCGTCACATGTCGTATTGACGTCCTTTTTCTTGACATACGCCATGACCATTCGATTTGTGAAGTATCTTTTGGAATTTATGACTTTGTTCTGGAAATCTTGCTTTTGCACGCACAAATCGTACCACATCCGAGTCCGATTTTTCAGTTCTTCGACTGCCTCTGACATTTTCTCTCTACCGTATTCAGTGATTCTTTCCGATAATCTGTGGCTGAAATATTTGTAAAGAGTCATATCGGCGCTGTTGAATTTTACGAGGCGTTGGTACAGATCGGGGCTCAGCTTCTTCTTGTACCTAATTAATAAAATCATGAAAAATAATTAAAACAGTTGCATAACATTTAAAAATAAAGATCCTCCCCAATTAATTTAGTTTTGGTTATATGTATATTTATTCAATGAGTTTAAAACTCCGTGACGGAACTTTATCGCGTCTTCTCACTAATCCTTTTGGGAAATCTTTGGGTCCAGAATGGCATTATTTCAATCCAACCCTCTCAAGAAGAAACCGCGATATGCAGATTAGTGAATAGATATATAAGGGCGCTTTAGCATTCGCGAGATAGTCGAATAGAAGTCGAAAAGTAATAGAATGGAAGAATGATATTATAGATGAATAACAGAATAATAGAATAGAAGAAAGACAGATAGCTGATATACGGATTGCCGTGATATATTGGTAAGACATTTAATACAGAAGTATAGTTATAGAAAGGACTTAGGTGTGTTAAGAAATCTAAGGCGGATAAGGGTTCTTAGGATAGCTTTTCATAAAGATAGTGATTAGGATTCCAGGCGCTATTTACTTAGAATAGATAATTACGTAGTATCACTCCTGATCATATTCCTCTAGTAAGACTTGTGTTGCGTTGATTAATATCTATTTAGATAATAATAAATTGGATTTTTTATGGAGAATTTGAGTGATCACTCATTTATTCCTACAAATCTAGGTTGCGTGGAGGAGGAGATGATACCCCCGGACCGGGGGGTATCACAACTCATTTTAAAAATGTTACGTGCATCAAAAAGAAATTTTTTCAGTTTATTTACATATAAATGTATTTCATGCAATCCGTCAAATTTCAAATGCGTTTATTTCATTACTTAGCAAAAATTTAAAGAGGAATATATTATTTAGTCTAATATGCTTACAAATTTGTACAAAAAAGGCTTATATATTTTATGCGTAGAATAAAAACAATTATACATCATTAGAATACTTACTTTTTTATAACTGAATTACAATCAAATTCATGGTTTTCAGATTTCTATATTAAAAGCATAAAAGCGAAAATTATTAAAATAATGAAAAAAAATTAATCATTGGAAACTTTCCTTAAAGTAATGTTTGACAAGTGTATACGAATTTTTTTTAATGCAAAATAAAAGGTCTTGAAACATATAATATCGCTTCATCAAATATATATTGTTGCTCTGAATTTTTTTAAAATTTTGATAAATCTCGAAGCATTTTTTTAAAAAGGATAGAAGTTCCTTATGACTGTGATTAATTCTTTATTTTCTGTACAAACACACTGTCATCAAATGGAAAAATTAAACTTTTCTCCAACCTTTTCATTTTTAGTGAATGATTTGACGTTTTCACTCGGTAGTACGGGTATTATATCTCAATAAAATAAACTGCTGCATGTACCATGCAATAACGCGAATTTCCAACACAATGTTAGTTCCAATCTTCTCTTTTGCAAACAGTTCATTAAATTTTAATATTACTGAGAATGTAATAAATGCGATATGAACGAACGAGAGCGCAGTCTTGCAGTTTACAGTAATTAATATGAAACTTTATTGAAATGATTTACAAAATGCAATAATTTCTGAAAAACGTTACAGAATGCTTGAAACACAGTTCCTATTTAATAATGAACAAAAAAAAAATGACATTTTTTAAGAAATCACTGCTATTTTTTGCCCAAATGGATGAGTTAAAAAGATAAATATTGAAATCCCCTCACTCCAGTTTTCATTGTTATATATGTCGCAGGAAAATGATGAAATAGGACTTTCATCGAATCCCTAAGGGAGAGGATCAATTCACGCAAGATGTTAAAATAACGTCTCTCTTTGAGATCATTTCCCTTATGTAAGTAAGTGATTTGATCAAATCCTTGAACTGTTTTAGTGAAATGATGAAATGAACAAATCAGCCATTTTTCTAAAGATATGGGTATTTGGGGAATCTATAGTACTACCTGTATGGTTAGGAAGTACAAGGACTAAACCCCCCAGGTGTCTCCTCCCTTAACAGCATTTTGCTAATGCAAATCCTGACTAGTTCATTTCATAATTTCACTGAAACAGTTCAGAATTTGATAAAATCACTTATTTTCAACATGGAAATGATCTTGAAGAGACGTCATTTTAACATCTTGCGTTAATTGATCATCTCCCTTAGGTATTCGATGAAAAAAAGTCCTAATTTAGTCATTTTCCTGCTACATATATACAAGCAGGGATTTCAATATTGGACCAAAAGCTCAATACCGGTATTCGGTATTTCTTAGATCTTAATACCGGTGGCAGAAATTTTAGGAAAATAAAGAAAACACAGGTGTTTCTTTGTTTTACTTGCCAGTTTTATTAGAGAGTGTAAATATCACAAAAAATTAATCTGTAGCTTATAAATTATAACAGTATAGAAAGAATCACAAAAAAGTAAGGAACATCTTATTTATTTCAATCACAAAGTGTAAATACCACTATTCAGTCTGTGGTACCATTACAAATTTTTGAAATGTGATCTTAAAGAACATAATGTGTTAATTGTACTGTCACTAATTGTACTGCCTGGAACGTAATTTTGTGCAAAAATTACCAGCTATCGAAAACGCTCTTTTAGCATTTACGCTACTTAGCACACACACAATACGTGTTATATTTTTTCCAAGTATTTACCTCTAATTCTCTTCTCTTCAAATAAATCAATTTCTCGTTGGATGGTTTTGAATATAGCTGATTTCTGTATTGTATTTTGGTTTGTTGAAATTTTTTTAACCGTCGCTAATTCTAATTTTTGTTCAAGAGACAATTCCTTTTCACTATCGACATTAATGCCATAATTATCTTCGATAACTGTACAGAATTCTTTTGAATGTGGATAAGGTTTGTGTGGGTAAAAAAATTTTAAGAAACCTTACTATAAACCTGATAAAATTTGAATTAATTAGTCCCTTTTCTTTCAATTTTAAATCACTCATTTTCATTTTTAAAATCATGATGATATTCAAGTACAATGTGAATAACAAACTCACCAGTAAAAAAAATATCGAAATATTACACACTTTCTTCAGAACTATAACCTTGTTTACACAGATACGAGTATCAGACTACGAATCCTACGCGTGTGCATTATCGCTCTGAACTGTAATAGGATAATTTTGGCCCACTCTTAGGAGGGTTCACATATTTTATCACTTCTCTTAGTTGTACAATGCAATTTCTATTCACTGTCTAATTAATTTCGTCCGTTAGGAAGACATAAAGCGAAAAACGTATACAATTTTGCTATGTTGACGATCCCTGAACATGCATAGAGACAATTTAAAAAATTTCTAGTAAATACCGAAAAAACGGTATTTAAACTTGTGAATACCGATATAACAAAATTGTACAAAAGGCTCAAAATACTGGTATTCGGCATCCCAGTATACCGGTATTCGGTATCCAAGTATACCGGTATTGCAATCCCTATATGTAAGGGAAAATCGTGTAAGGTTAGTTTTCCCGAAAATGTTCAATTATTCGTGCTATTGTTAAGGAACAAATAAATTGCATTATGATGACTATAGAATTACCTTTGATTTCTGGCATTTAGATGAAATATGATCACATCATCTATGTCCCAACAGAGCAGTTCTTTCAAAAGCACCAACGATTCGTCCATTCTTTCTCTCACCATGACCAAATCGAAGACGGAATCCAGGAAATAAATGTACTCCATCACTGACGTCGAATTGCTGAAAGCTTTGTCGTCCATGCCCAAATCGAAAAGCATTTGATTGAACCCGATTTTTCCACCCATGCGCTTTTCGTAAAATCCGGGAGGTTTCTGATGTTTACCTACAATTGTAAAAAAACGATTTAGTGTTATTCAAAAAATTCAGATTTTTAAATTTCTGAAATAAATTTTAAATAGCATTTAATGATGAGAGCAATATTTCGTCGTTAGATTTATTTTTAAGCTATTACTGGCTTTTTGGAAACTATACACCGTGAATTTTACTCTAGTGTTGAAATTATGGCAAAATTACTATTTTCATACTGATTACGTGCGAAAGTCATTTTTTTCTAAATACATAAAATTTGTAAAAATAATGAGAACACAACTAATAATTTGTTTGAAATTTGTGGACTGTGAATTGATTTTTTTATAAAAATAAAATAAAGGTTTCAGTGACTAAATGAACCATTTAGCTGTATATAACATTATATAACAATAACTTTAAAATCATAAATGATATGTGCAGAAAAATTCATTATCCACAAAAAGATTTGGGAATGATGAAACTTAACCAAAAAAGTATTCTTTTTTTTTAACGGGAACCATAATACCTTTATAAAAATTCAGCACTTTCTATACCGAAAAAAATTTAAAAAGTGCAATAATTTTAATACCATTTCATTAAATTAAATGTAATGTCCTGTTGGTATGGAAAAATACTTATAAAGAGTCTTCATCGAGTTTTTTGTATAAATATTTGTTTCGTGTATACGTCAAGAGAGTGCATTCTTTCCTCAAAAAATTACTCAAATTTCAAAATCTGTTTATAAGTCGAATTGAAAAAAGTTCTTAATTTTCAAACATGTTTCCAAGGGGGTAAAACGGATGGGTTATTTTCCAAACAAATGGCTGTAAAGTAAAATGCCCTCAAATTTACAGCTACCTCATTTTTTTCAGTTAGTTATCTTCCACCATATCTGTCCTAATCATAGTTTCTGTACCATTTTTTTTACTGGAAATGAGCGGGAAGAGAAATTCGTGTATGCTGCAAGTTATCGTCGACCTATGTTCCATGACATGGAGAAAAAACTCGCCCATGATGATCTTATGCATTCAAATATCTTAATAAGTGAATGCTAACTATTCAGAAACATGGATTCTGACACTTACTTTGAAGAATTAATAAGATTCTCTCTCTCTCTCTCTTCTTTCTTTTGGAATAAAATTTCCATTTTAAACACCAAAACACTTCACAGCGCATGGATAACAGAAAATGTTCGATTAATTGTCCCACTACTGTGTTTTTTCCGAGATAAACGGATCCGTACATAACCTTACCCTATGATTTTCCCTTTAAAAAAAGTTCAAAATATTATCGGCTTACACACTGAAATACACAACAATAATGGTTTTCTAATCCATGCAAGTAAAGTTTGACAAAATTGCATTGAAAAATTTTCTCAATAAAAAAAAAATTAAGGATATGGAAGCAAAGGCTTAATATCAAACACATATTCAATGCTTCTTTATAAATTTAATATCTATCAAAGTTTTTTAGAATCTTATTAACCTTGATATCATAAATGATGGTGTATATCAGAGGTCGGCAACCTATGGCACACATGCCACACGTGGCACGTGGTACAACTCTCAGTTGCCCTCTGCACCACCCTACAAATTTGTTAATTTTTGAGTGGATGGATGTTGATAAATGTATGATGGACTTTATTTAACATATATCTTCAGAGCCATGGGCATTTAAGGTATTATGAAACAATCTGAAAGGTAACTCTAAGGACAAAATTTAGAACTATTTTGTAAATTATATGAATGTCATTGCTGGAGAGATTTAATTGTTTGAAGACGCATGTACTCTGCTTTAGGCTTTTGGTTCTACATTTAAGTAAGCAATCATATGAAAAATATTTCGAATCCGCAAAAAGAAATTGTTTAACAACTGAATGCTCAAAGTTGTGTGAAAATGAAAGTCACAAATAATACCCCTGATTTTGCGATGTGAAAGTAGAGCAGTGCAAGCAGTAAGTTCGTATTAAAATTTTTATTTTTTTTATTTAACTATAATGAAGGGAAGTACTTATATTTCATGTTGTATCTATTCCTAATTTTAATAAATATGTTTAATACTACATAATACATGCACAATTTTAATTTTTTTATATTAGAAATAGTTATGTCTTATGCTGTTTATTTATTTATTTATTTGTGTTGAGAAATAATTTTAAATTATGCAAAATTAATATGTAATAAAACTGTGAATCAAAATTATTGACCTCTATTCTCTAACACTGTATGTATTGCCACGGGAATCGAATTGTTTAAAAAATGTTCTACTGTGTGGCACGCTGAATCATATTGGTAGATTGGTTTGGCACGCCGTAGCTAAAAGTTTGCCGACCCCTGGTGTATATCTTTTATAGTACGTCAGGGGTCACTTTACAATTGTTTTGAAAAAATTTACTTATATATAACTTAAGCAAATTGATACGCATTTTCTACTTTTAGATTCTTTTACTTACGTTGTCCTTTTTATTCATGTTCTCTTCAAACAAAATAAGATTGTACTCCAAAACTTATAATACGAATGTGAAGTTAAAGACAATCTATAATTTAACTTTCTAGACTTCAAATGACAATTCCAAATTATTACTTCAAATTATTGTAAAATTAATAGTTTTCTGACAACTGATAAGAGCGAAAGAAAATAATTTACTGGAATTATGTATTTTATTGCAGAAAATCTCATTTTAAACCAACCTAAAGTGTCGAATCTTTCTTTATAGAAACGATGCAAGCTGTAGAATGAAAATAACGATTCATACAGTTCAACCGGATTCCTAACAATGGTTATAAACAGGACATCATCCGGCAAATTCCTGCGCATCTCATCATAGTTGAGCCTACAATGATGGGTCAGTATATTGTATCGGAGACCAAATCTCCGGACATCAGGTACCATGGACCAGTTGAAGGGCTCTGGATGACCAATGTAACTTCCTTTGGCTGGAAGGACGAATGTTAAACCCCGTCTGTAACCGTAACGGTTGAAGATGTTCTGTATGCTGGAACTGGCACATTTATGTGTCTTAAGGAAAACGATATTTTTACGTGGTGTACAGGAATTGGTGGGTGCTTCAGGAGGTTCTTCTGTGCTAGGAAAGATATCTTCGCTTAGAATTCTACGAACCGAACTGAAAAAAAAAATTGAAAGAGCTGATTAATTACTGTTAGAAGTCAACGAATATGATAAAAATATAGTTCAGTGTACAACAAGTAGTAAAAAATATATCATGTTATTAAATACTTTCAATCGGGGATGTGTGTGTGTGTTTTAAGGCATGGGGCAACTAGGCTCAGAGCCACAGGCGTAGCTAGTCCTGAGTGGGGCCCGTATCTAAATTCCCTTGGAGGCCCTTTTTGGTGGGCTCTCAACATTTTACAATTTATTCTTGCGCATTTTAGGGCTCCTGAAGTTTGGGGGCTCCGTATCATTGATACGTTTGATGTGGCAATAGCTACACCCCTGCTCAGAGCCTCGTCTCGTTCTTGAATCTGCCTCAATAAAATTATGATCCGGATAATTCTAATAGTCCAGTGCAGTGCTTCTCAAATTTTAAATATTGGTGATCCAATATTTAATTACAGTTTTTGCGCCGCCCCCCCCCCTCCATTCTTCTCTTCAATACACATCAATGTATTGAATTCAATAGTACCATACTTTTTACGCTAAAACTACAACACGACTTTGACCTTTTAAGTGGCACCAGAGTATACAAATGTCTCTCTCAGCCAAAGTGTTAATTGCCCCGGACGTATATGTACGTCTTTCCGAAGTACTATCTTTTTTGTGTACTGTTATCTATAGCGTTATTCCGAAATCTTTGGACGGCAGTAAGAAAACATTGGCAGTGTTTGCGTAGGATTTGCTTAGTTATTCCTTTTCTTCCCCCACAATACATCATATACACACGCCTCCATGGGAAACGGTGGCATGTGAAGCGAATCGCGTAACTTTTAATCGGCAGTTAAGGAATTAATTATAAACCGTACAAAATTTATCAAGATAAACGTTAAATTTGGATGTAATTTTATATATGATAAGTCCATGGAATCACTGGTGATTATTAAGCTTGTTCTTAACTAATTATTAACTTATTTATAACTTCGAGCAGAAATATGAGAATACGATTTGGGGGAAAATTTGGTCATTAGTTTATTCGTCGTATACAAAATACAAATAAATCGAATAATTTTTATATGCATCGAATAAATAATGGATAACGGTTATTTTATGAGATATATATTCGTTATATGTATATATATGGTTGCCCATCCGGTATAGTGGTCAGTGATGCAGACTGAGGTAGTATAGGGCCTGGATTCGAATCCCAGAGAAGACATGGATGTTAGTAAATGTGTAGTGTCAGTGTGGCATGGGGGCACTCTAAGTAGTCATTGAGTCGCAAGTCCTCTCCTGAGGTTGGTGGAAGAAGAGAGGTGGGAGGCCCTGGCCCCCCAGGGTTTCCTCCTTCAAAATCGGGGAGGAACCGAGCAAAATCGTACTGTCACGTGCATGGTGCTCAAAACTAAGTCTAACGACAGGCGTAAAAGTCTAGCCTTTAGCCACGATGAATTTCGCAGGCCTCGATTTGACATCGTCAGACAGGTGGCATTAGTAATAACAACAACAACACACATACACACATATATATATATATTAGAAAAATGACATAAAATCATGGAAGGATATTCATGAATGAAATTTCAAGATTTAGATACTATTACAAGATAAAGCATTGATCGTAAGACGCTGTGACACATTAAGTAAGACACTGGATCCGCCGTATCCTTATTTTGTTTATCAAAGAGTACTGACGCAAAGACGTGGTACAATTATGTGACTGTTACAAATATAGTTTTCTTCTCTCTCTTTCTCTCTCTCTCTTTGACATACAAGGTGGGACACACACAAAAAAAAACCCGAGACTAAATGTCTTGACATAAGAAGCTTGAAAAAGGAGTGGAGTTGGCAACAACTGTTTTAGTGTCGTCATCCCACGCACCACCTGTATCCATGTGGCCTGTTTCATCTTAATTGATCAAGCCAGTTGGGAGAACTGCGTCATTGAGTGAATATGCGGAACTGCATTCTGACGGGAAAATGCCGATTCAGCATCAAGTTTCTTGTGAAACTTTAGAAATCAGCCACAAAAACATTTGAAATACTAAGAGAGGCATATGGAGATAGAATTTTGTCTCGTGAACATGTGTTTGAATGGTATAAGAGGTTTTCAGGGGGAAGGGTTAGAGTGTGAAAGAGGATGAACCTGCTGGGCGCCCAAGGTTAGCAATTACAGACCAAAACATAGCCAAAATTCGTGATTTGAATGGGTTCTCCCTCACATAAGAAGTGGTCAGACTGTTAATCAACACTACTACATTGAAGTACTAAAAAGACATCGAGGAAAAATTAGGAAAAAAAAAAAAAAGGTTAGAATTGGGGAGTGATGGATAGCTCTTGCACCAAGAGAATGCATCCGATCACATTGCCTTATCAATCAAACAGGTTCTGACCAGCAAACTGTTCCGACTGTTTTGGCCTCATGAGATTTTTTTTTTTATTATTTCTTACGATTAAATCTTTCTTGAAGGGAACTAATTTTGAGTTCATGGAAAAACGGAGAATATCTTGAAGGGCCTCCAAAAATCCTCGTTTCAGAACTGTTACCAGCAATGACAGCATCGAATGCAGAAGTGTGTGAATGCTGAAGGGAACCTCTTTGAAGGGGACAATGTCACGGAGAACTTATTCTGTACTTACAATGATTTATTGAGCAAATCTCATTTTTTTTTGTTACAACTTGTTTGTTTGATTATGAACACAACCTATCGTATTGAAAAGACGTTTTATGAACTCTTTAGTAAAGAGTGATTTGAATAGTGTTCGAAACTTACAGAAAAACACCCATGTAAGCATTCAAGCAAAACTTAACTATATATTATTTTACCACAGAAAATGGAAAAGTTAAGATTTATACAATGCAGAATAAATCACTTACTGGATATCTGTTTGATCATACTGGATAACATAAACAACAAATGCTGCACAAAAGATGACGGAAACTAAACTGAAATTTCTTTTGTTTGGAACTAAGTTTGTCTTCGTACCTTGTCCCTGAAAAAAAAAATGAACTGAAAATTAGCCTTTTAGCTAAGCAATAAGAAAACCTTAGTATTGCTACGATTTGGGGGTGTTACTATATTGCATTAATAAAGGCTGGTTTTAAAAAATAGTTTTTTAATGATTATAATTCAGGAAACTGTTGTTCTAGTAAAGCCGGCTGTAATTATTTTTTGTCTAAATTCGATAGTAAGAACTATATATAAATGGCTTTTTTAAAAACCTGGTGAAAGTCGGAACTTCATACATCCCTATTTTACGTTCACTGCGTAACCGTAACTGGTAACGCGTTACGAAAGTTTTTCCCCCTACCGTGCTATAAAAGAAGTTAACTTTAAAAATTTGGGTTAAAAAAACTTATTGTTGTAGTTCTAGAATAAAGCTTAAATATATCATTACTAGGCAAACAAAAAATCTATTTAATTAGATGAGGGATATTAACATCTTACAGCCTTAAATAACTTAACTTCTTTTACTTACAAATTGTTGATGAAATCGTAGATATACATAATAAGATCTGTGATACATAATACACTGTCTAGAAATAACTGAACAACAAGTCCACGTCACTTGACCATGGTTCAAAATTACGTGGTCCGTCGCCAAAAGCCCTCGTGTTGCTACGTTAATATTCACTCACTCACTCACACCAAAAAATACAGTACAGTAGTTATTATTTTTATACTTAAAAATGTAATATCTGCCTATTCAATTAAAGTTATAGCGTTATAATTAACTACTAACCACAAACAAAACATGCAAATTTGTACAAATGATGTAGAGTGAAAGACAAAGTTTATCTACTTTAAGTACCAGAAGCGATAAAAGTATTTATTTTGATATAAGGATCAATTTGTTACTACCAAATGTGCATAATAAAATCATAAGAAAAACGTGCATAGAAAAAAATTATTAATTTTTATTGTATGTATGGATCACTATTCTGGTGATAATGGCTTACCCATGAAAAAAATCAATAGTAGCTATTCACACACAAATATAAATAGATTTAAAACAACCTCTCCTTTCAAAATTTAGTTTTATTCTGAAATAAAAAAAATAGGAATTACACTGATGAAAGGAATAAATTAGAAGCAAATGCCTGGCGTAGAAAAACAAAAAGTGAAAGTTTTGCTTCACACATAAAAGATAGATATATGCTGTCACGGGTTTTTTTTGCAGCGCACGCCAGAATTGCTTGCAGATGGCAGAATTTTTTCCTACTTACTTGACAATTATCGTTATATTTCGGACACTTCATAAAATATCTTTCAAAATTATAACCTATGTGTTATTCTGATGTATAAGCACTATTATTGTAAAGTTTCATTAAAATCCATTCAGTTGTTTTTGCGTGAAAGAGGAACAAACATCCAAACAAACTTTCGCGTTTATAATATTAAGTAAGGATAGAGAGCGACATGTTTCTGTTGCTGAATAGAAATCTAACATAACGAGACACGCGAAGTGTGTTACAACAAAGATTTTAAATGTGACGGTGGACCATGCTGTTTTGCGTTTTCAACATGCGGTTGCATCTGACGGTTCGCGTATTGGGCACATCATGTGATAAAATCATTGAATAAATAATGGTTTAGTTCTTTTCCAAAGCGTTTTTATGGATTGTTTAAATTGTGATCTTAATTTATGTTAATTTTTGATTACATGATACTGTAAAAATTTAATTACTGAAGCGAATTGTACGGAATTTCGATAAACTGTAAGGGATATTTTATATTGTTTATATGCAACTTAGAATGTCATTATGCTCTGTCTATCAGTTTTGGAAGTTGTATATGCCACTGAAGAGCGTTGAAATACGGTACAGTGCCATTCATCGGGTGAAAATTTGACTTACGCATGTTCTGAAACGTGTAGTACCAAATTTCACTGGAATATTCCCGATAGTTTTCTCTCCAGCACCCCTTGAACACTTGCAGTTTAATTATAGCCACCCTGTATTTTTATATATACAGTCGAACCTCTATATAACGAACATCTATATTGCGAACTTTTTCCTAGAACCTTGAACATTTCACTATTTTCTTCGTAAAATAACCTCTGTATAGCGAAGTGCATTTTCTATATAACGAACTTTTTCTTTTGTGATTCAATTTTTGTTCTCCCCCTTTTTTTTTAAAAGTATTTCTAAAAAAAAATTCAAGTTATTCTCTCTTTAACACATTTAATGGTAGTCATAATTCTAGAACTGCTTTTATTAGATCCTAACTCGCCGAGAGCAATAGAGTTGTGGACGTTTCATCCAAGAAGTGAAACCTGTAACCCCCATTGCCCAGTTCACTAGAAACATCTTCGATATCCTCTTTCACCCTCAGTGGAGTTGTCCCGTGTCCCCATGTTCTAATTATAAAATAATGCACGTTTAATATTACTTGTATTCTTTAAATTATAAAATGTCCTTAAAGTTTATTAATTTTAGTATATATAAAAATAATTTCTTAATATTGAAGATACAGTGAATTTTTAGACATTCTTTTTTTTTTATTGCAGTTTTTCTTTCGTTTTTGAAGGGTATCATATATAAAATAAACGTATACTAATTTAAAAAGTGTGAATAATTACTTTTTTTAATATATAGTGTTTATGAATTTTAAATTTTTTTTATGTGATTTATTAAGTATATTAAGAGATAAACCTCTATATAACGAACTTTTTCCCGGGATTTAGCGACTTCGCTATATAAAGGTCCGACTGAATATATATATCTTGTTCAAATTTTTAATCGTTAATAAAATACTTTCTATTCATCCATTCACAATAGGAATTGACTTAAAATTTTTTCTTTATATTACTTGTTTATAAAGCTCTTGAGAAAGGAAAACAGAATTTATAACAAGAGAAAAATTATCCGTCCGACAAAGATGATGCGACGAAAGAAAAAAGATTTTTAGCTAAAAAAGATGTGAAGAATCGATATTAGAGCTCTGAAAAAATTTCTATATAATTCAATCTATAGTTTTCCTCTCTAGTTTCATCTGAAACTATCGGACATGTACTCAGACCAAATAGTTTTCAAGGCGATTCACCATCCAAGTTCAAGGAATAGATAATTGTGAGATTTAGATTCTAAGCTAATATTTTATTGGAATGATAGGTTGTTTGCAGATGAGAGGCAGTTTCCCATTTTTGATTCTGATAAAGCCTACAAAAAATGGAGAAAGGAAAAAAAATAATACTCAATCAAAACAACTTATTTGAAATAGTGAATCACAGTAGTAAAATGAAGAAGAATGCTGTGAAGATGTGTGTGAGAGAGATACATTTTATAAACATTGTGTGTGAGAGAGAGAGAGATTACATTTTAAAAATTCGAGATTACTTGCTTGATTGTGTGAAGAATAATTCAGAAATCATAGAATCCTGTTTTTACAGTCGTAATTCATATATTACTTTTAAATGAATCAAGTCACATAATTATGCTCCATAAGTATGTGATAAAATATGGTTACTTTATTCAACAGACATGTTTGCCATATTAAATGAAGTTAGTATATCTGAAATTAGGAATTGCATCAAATCCCTAAAGGATATAATCAATTGACGGGAGATGTTAAAATAACGTCTCTTCAAGGTCATTTCCCTGATAAAAGTAAAGGATTTGAACAAGTCCCTGATCTGTTTCAGTGAAATGATGAAATAATATTGTCAAAAGTTTAAAAGTATTTATGTAACAAATATGGTGCGTTATTATAGAAGTAATACAACAATAGTTAATGAAATACAAATTATTTATTCGAAATTAATTAATAGATAATTAGAAAATTAGGCTTGTATTTTTTTATATGTAACATCTTTCCTCTCGGTTGCTTACACAATAAAATATCAATCCCTATGTTAATCTATGGTGCCATTTTTTTAAAGATATGGGGTTATTATTTTGGGGATCGATACTACTACTTGTATGGTTAGGAAGTACAAGGACTCGACCCCCCTCCCAGGTGTCTTCCTCCCCCCTGGACAGCATTTTGCCAATGCAAATCCTCTCTGACTAGTTCATTTCACTGAAACATTTCAGGGATTTGATAAAAAATCACTTACTTTCATCATTAAAACGACCTTGAAGAGACGTTATTTTAACATCTCCAGTCAATTGATCATACCCCTTAAGGATTTGATGAAATTCCTAATTTCGTCATTTACCTGCGATATATCCATTCAAAAACTGAATGTACATATTTTAAAAACTAAAGAAAAAATTGAATGCATTGGTTTGAAAACTTAAATTGGGTTCATCCTAGCTCGAACAGAATGACGTGTAATGTTTTGAAAAACTAACCAGCTTTCTAATGAATAAAATGAATTTAAAGGACTGTGTTGAAACTTATGTAATGAATCACAATTTTTTCAATAAAAAAAACTATAAGAGAATGTTTTCTAGAAGAAACTAATAGCATAAAGGGGTGGCCGGAGTAGCCTAGTGGTCAAGGTAATTGACACTTGGCCGACGTGTCAGGAATTCAAGCCTAATACCGCTGAAGATCCACCGTGTAGGGGAGCGATGTACGTTAAATCTGTCGAGAGCTCAAACTTCCTCCCGTTGGTGTGGTGTAGTTAAGGGAGGAGGGTGCCCGCTCGGGTGTCGTCCTCGTCACTTGACCATGGTTCAAAATTACCAGGTCCGTCACCAAAAGCCCTCGTGTAGGTGAACAGTGCGTCGTTAATATTCACTCACTCACTCATTCAGAGAAAGGTGACTGCGCGTGCCCCTATAGAGGGCGCATAGTGCTGGGAATGCAAAGGATACTGTCAGATCCCGCCAAATGCGTATTTAGCGCACATTAAAAGACATCACTTGTATCAAGGATGCCTCCAAACGATATTACTGTCAATGCTGCCATGTACTTTGCCCCATTGCATAACCTCAGAAAGAATATCTAGAACCCCTGACGTTGTATGCTGTCCGGCGGGATAACATCTTGCATGGTAATACTCGTCTGCATGTCGCTGTGGCGTGCCAAACATTGTTATGGAAATTCCGCTGTGAAGTTCTCGAACATTCAGCCTTATAGTCCGGACCTCTCGCCACCCTTCAGTAAGCCATGAAGGGACAGCGATTTTCAGACGTTAAAGAGGTCTCAATTCTTTTGAAAATCGGTTCCATGACCAACACTGAATTCTCTTCACCCAAGGTATCCATCATGTCGTGAACCGCTAGGCTTGTTTCAAACTACAAGGAGACTTTGTCTAGATTATCTGTTACGTTTGTGTTACTTTTTTCCTTTGTCTACTATAATTTATATTAATATATATATATATATATATATATATATATATAGCATTAAACCATTTATCACACCCACTGAAGTGTCACTTTCATTTGGGTGACCTTTATATGTAAATTTTGTTTTAAATGAAAAAAAAAAGATATCACAATAATTTCATTAATTTCAGAAAACAATTTTATTATGGTCAAATGCAATTTGTTATTTAAGCGGATAAAAATTCGTCCCTAAAGATGCATCCAAATTCACAGATGTAAAATAGAAAAGCACATGTAAAAAAACACGCACACAACATTATTTCTACATTAAGAACCTCTATATATTTTTCTCAAATTGTTTAAATAAAAATATCTCAATATCTTTTTGATTACGTTAAGAAGTCTTTGTATAGTTATGAAATCCTTTTCAATTATGATTTAAAAGTAATTAAATCAAATTATTTTAATATAGAGCATGATACAATATAAATTCCAGAAATTGTTTATATTTCTATTTATCGATTCAAAGTAATTACTTGATAAAAATATTAGTTTTCAAGAAAGATACTGTTTTAATATTCACGAATGAGTTAAAACGAACATATATATATAAAATAAAAGCAATAACCATTATCAATTTTTATGAATTCAATTTCAGAGATCATGCATAATCCATAAGCATTGTTTCGACGTTGTTCGTTTAAATGAGGTATTCATTTTTATTGCATGTGGTTCACAAAAGGAATGATTCATTCACAATGCAATAATTCGAAAAAAAAAACCTTGCACATTTTTTAATTATTGTATAAATTAACTCTCTCTTGACTAGAATTTAGATGAGTTAAAGCACTAATAAATATAAGGTGAAAATAACTTACCGTTTTCTTTTCTATTTAAAAAAAATCAGTGGACCTATCACGTTATCTATCATTTCTTTTTTTTATCGTTTTACTCGGAGCATGGCAATAAAATCTGATTAAAAATGGATTCTACTCAATTCCGTTACAATCCAGTAGTTACACTGTTTTAATAATTTAAGTTACACTTCTAAATGTAATGAATGGGTGAAATTGTTTCTTTATTAGCCGAAGGAATAATGTTTGCAATACTTTTACATGCATTTACTTTTCCTAGCATGACAAAAACACTTTACTCATTTAATAAATTTCTCTCAAAATATCTCATATCATTAAAATTTTAGAACAATTAATTTACTTACACTCTGTAGACCAGGGGTACTCAACTTTTTTTCCGCCGGGCCACATACATATCGTCGGTCTAATTATCAGACTGCGTAACTCCATCTGGGATGCTAATTTGATACAGTAGGGCTAGGTGCTAAGTTGTTGTTTATGTTCGTTAAGATAGGCGATAATATTACAATATGGTTTACTTTGATATTTTTATCGTGCGATAATGTAGTTGCCATGGGAATAACGTATATTAGTGTTAGTCTTTTGTTTTTCCGCGGGATCTCTGCTCAGCAAAAGTAACACATTGTTACAAATTTTATGTAATGAACGCTTAAAATTGTGTAAATAATTTATATCTGGAAGTGTAAAACATTAATATTACTTTCTGTTGTATTTATTTTATGTTAAAATCTTGCCGCCACCTCTCCCTTCAAAATCTAGTTTTATTATGGAATAAAAAAAGTAGTGATTACACTGATCGAAGAATAAATTAAAAGCGGAGCGCGCACTGAGGCATGGCGTAGATAAAACAAAAGGATTAAGGAATCTCGCCAAAAAGCGCTTGGCGCGTTGCACTCCTATATCAAATCAGTAAACACCGGTGGAGTTACGCAGTCTGATAATTAGGCCGACGATATGACAACCATGTTACACGTGCCACAACATGAGGATTAACGCTATAAGATCAAGGTCATTTAAAATGTGGAAAATTGAGCAAACTATTAAAACTTATTCGAATTCCTACTATTAGCTCACAATCTCTATATATTTATTTATCTGGGTGGAATTTTCAATCGTTAATAAAATACATTTTAAAGCGCTCAATTTTGAGCCGAAATTTTATATACAGGTTTATTTTGGATGACAATACAATATAATATAAAAATAATTAATAAAATTTAATTCATTAAAACTAATTATTTAATGAGTTACAAATACACAACCACGTTGGCATCATTTTTGGTGACTTAGCGACTCTTTTGGCGACTTGTGTCAAAACTTAAAAAGGTTCTTTTTCTCACGCGTTAAAGTGTTCAGTTGAACTGAAATTTATATTGGATGATAATACAATAATATAACAATAATTAATAAAAATTAATTGATTAAAACTAATTATTTTAAGAATTACAAATACAAACTCGTTGGTATCATTTTTGGCGACTTAGCGATCCTTTTGGCGATTTATGTCAAAACTTGAAAAGGTTTTTTTCTCACGTGTTAAAGTATTCAGTTGAAATGAAATTTATATACACGATTGTTTTGGATGACAATGCGATACTTTAATGATAATTCATAAAAATTAATGACCACTTAATGTTGTGATTCTGTCCTATGTATATACATATTTATATTATAATTGTAGCTATTTAATAAAAAATGGCTAAAGTAAAATTTTTCTTTGTTGATCTAAGTAGGAATTGACTTAAATATTTTTATATATATTACTTGTTAGTTTGGATTTTATTTTAAAGCTATATTAAAACTCTGACGAACTCAATTCACAAAAAGTAAGTTTTATGCATTTTTTACCCAGTCATGGGATAATTTTGATTTCATTTCATCAATGATCCTAAGCCCCTTATTGTCATAAAAACAAAACTGTCTTGTACTTTGATATTATATGATTTTTTTTCTTTTGACAAAGCCTCACTTATTTTTATTTTTCAGATATTAATTTATGAAGTGCAAGATGGTAGCAAAGGGTTTTTAATGAATTCTAAACTGAAATCAATATTATTTGTTTAAAAATAGTTCAGTCTTGTTTATGCATTTTTGTTTCAAATTTATTCAAATACTTTTTGATTTTACTAAAACAATATCTGGACAAATAACTGAATTTATCAAAGAGTACACCGAAGGCATTTCAGAAATACTTTAACAATTTTTGTATCAATTCATATATTTATCCTTAACGATTTCATATGTTTATCAATAAATAAAATGTAACACATTTTATAGGATGCTTTTGTTACTTCTACATTTTGTGACATTACCCCCGACAAAATATTTTGTAGCTGTTGCAAATATTTTTTAAAGAATTTATCTCGTCTTGAAAGATATCCTCAAAAAAAAAAAGTGCTATTGAAAAATCGGTGCTTAGTTTTATAATAACCAGCAAAATTATATATTTTTTTAAATGTAACATTTTCATGACAAATCAAACAAGTTGTTGATTCATGTTTGTTTTTCTCTACGAAATAGTCAATATGCTAATTGTCTTGAAACAACATACATTCTTTAGATATTTTTCACTCGTAAGACGAGGGTTAGCTAAAAATTAGTTTCACCCATAAAATGATAGCTATTCCAATGTAATTTGTTAACATTAATAGTTACAATTACAAAAAGAAAGAAAAAATCTCACACACATAATTCGTATCAGTACGATATCGATAATAAAACTGACATATGAGATTGCTTGATTGATAGAATTTTTCGCTAAATTTTTAATGCATTGGTCTTTTATAATTTAATTTGTTAGTGCAATGGGCCACTCAAAAAAGTCCGGTGGGCCACATGTTTCTCGCAGGCCGGTGGTTGATTATCGCTGTTGGAGACTAAATATTATAATTTATTAGAGGTTCATATGATATTTTTTCAGAGCATTTTTGTGTGTGTTTGGGTGCGTTTGTGAGTGTGGGAGGGTGTGTGTAAGTGTGCGTGTTAAGTGAGTATTGAATATATCCTGTCTCAAAGCAAAGGTAATGCTCTAAATTTTAAAATGGTTCAGTTTTCTGGAATGCGTTTTGGCTCAGTTTTTTGCCCGGAAAGATACACGATGATAAAAAAAAAAGGTTTTTTTGTGTGAACTTCATAAAGGATCTCAATAAGAAATAGAGGCAAAAAAAATCTGATTTTTAAATGTGATGATTAAAATCATCAGAAAGATTTAAGAGCATTGAAGATCTATAATTCAACTAATCAGTATTGTTTTTTATACACCCTCATATGCAATATTAAGAGAACTCGCAAATTTTGTCTATTTTTACAAAAGCATTAAGCCAAAAGCTCTAATTTTTGCCACCAAAAATTATGCTGATCTTCAGAATTGAATGCGTAATTGTGTTCATGCGGAGATGGGGCCGTGGTAGCCTAGTGATCTAGGTAATGGACCTGTGGCTAGCGCATCTCGAATTCGAGCCTAGTACCACTGAAGACCCGCCGTGTTGGGGAGAGATGCACGTTAAATCTGTCGAGAGCTTAAACGTCCTCCCATTGGTGTGAGGGGAGGGGGGGCAGCTCAGGTATCTTGTCACTTTACCATGGTTCAAAATTACAAGGTCCGTAGCCAAAAGCCCTCGTAAAGCTGAACAGTGTAACGTTAATATGCACTCACTCACTCATGTGGTGCTGAGATTATGGAGGGGATGTAAAGCGCAAGGATGTCGACTATTTGTGATCTCGTTTACCTCCATGATATTCGTCGTGTTTTTCATCGGAGATATCTGGTGAGTGAGGGAGTGAATATTCATTCTTTTTTTATTCTCCTAAAAATCTTAAGAAAAGCCA